>OZ025200.1:1874161-2151661 GCA_964019065.1 Catostylus mosaicus
AACACATTACACTGGTACCAACAAGTATCACAGGTACCAACAAGTGACACTGGTACCAACAAGTGACACTGGTACCAACAAGTGACACTGGTACCAACAAGTGACACTGGTCCCAACAAGAGGGCTATGAGAGTGGCAGAGCGGACCCCGCCAGATGGCAAAAACAGCAAGTGAAGACGACAGTGCAAAAGAATAGATGATATCAAACAAAAGGTAAGGTAAACTTTAATGCAGGCGGCTGTAGGTCGTCAAGTGTGGAAGCGTATATAGACGCCATCCGTAAACAGAGGTGTGACAAGCAAAGAAGAATGTTGCAAATCCCTACATCCCGATTTATTACGATTTTCTGCGTGGTTTTGCGCCTATTTTTGCCACGGGTCCACGTTTGTCCCAAAAAATTATCGTCTACATACCAACGATTCATTATAACGTGTTGAATAGTATGTCCACCCGCCCTGCGGCACTGTCTGAACGTTGTCCCGCGGGTCTTCCGTGGATTTGTTATGCAACTCGCAGATAAGTTCATCTTCATTTGTGTTTATGGACTTGCATTTCTCATTCAAAGTGCATTCATTTTGGCATTCTACTGTGTCGATGCCGTCAAACCTTAAGAACGGGTTCTGTAGTCTCTTGTTTGGCTCTACCGTCGTAAAATTGGCGTACGCCCCGCATTTCAGCCGTAATATCTCGGCATTTGATCTTGAAAATATTGTCAGTAGAAGGAGCCTAAAGTAAAATCATATAACAAGCACAATGAGTTAACTACTCTTTACTTGAAGGTTCAAATCTTTCCAAACATTAGAAGAAAATTTCAACCAAAAATTCAAATTTGTTCTTATTATACGTGAACGGTAATGCTCCCAACGAGGGCGCAGTGGCTTAGGGGAGCAGGCGGGGAGTGCAGCCCCCCAGGCACCGAGTCTGTTGGAAGTTTCCAATAATTTTACCTCTTGTTGGAATTTTTTAGAATTTCTTGATTTGTCCAAATTTTATTAAACGTTAAACTTGATTGTTGACAAAATTTCCTAGTTTCTTTTCCAATATACTCAAGAAAGTGGGTGTATAAGAGACTCTATTGAAAAATGTATGTCTTTAGCCCCCAAAAATCAAGCCCCACTGCACCCCTGCTCCAAAAATAACATGCTCATAGGGCAATGTATTTGTAATTATGCCAAGGTATAATTGATACCTTTGAGTCTAAAAGCAATTCTAGGGAGGGATTTTTTGGATTTCTAGAAAGGAATAAATTTTTACATAAGGTAATGTGTACCTTGACAATGTTTCGTTCGCTATTCAAAATGATATTCGAAATCCCTTCACCACTTTTTCATTTACGAAGTATTAAGATTTTCGATGATTTGACCTGTGCATAAATGTTTGGATACACCCCCTCTAAACTGCTCATAAGATATTGTGATTTTACAACATGCATTTCCATTTATCAAGAATTGCTTTCCAAGAATACTTTCTATCTTGAGTATTTCAGATAACAATGAATAACTATGAATATAAATGAATATAAGTGGTGCAGTTGTGTACTAAGTGAAAGCTTGTAAGTACCTTCTATTGCCGGATTAGATTGGTGATTACTATTGGCGTTACTTCAGGGGCTGGCTCACTCTCTCAACTTTGCAAATATTGTCTTCTTCAAGGGCAGAACGTGCCGTGAAAGGTTTTTTGTATCCATGTTTTGCGCGGGTAAAAGATGGTTCTTGCTAGGCGGAGCTGCAGTTTGCTTAATTGCATCTTAGACTAAAGTATTTATTCTATTTCATCTCTAGAGGTATAATTAGAAATGGATAGTATTAGCCTTTACATTAATTGTGCATTTGTATTGAAGCCAGGGACCGCGCAGCGGTTTTAAAGTAGAGGGGCTGATCGAGCCACAGTGGTGGTCAGGGGGAACCCTGGGAAAAATGTATTTAGACCACGCCCCTTAAAAGGTCGGAAAACGCCTCTTTCAAAAAAGACTTTGCTTCTTTACGTCCTTTATTTATACACAACAGTTCGGTGCAGAAAATATTTCAGTTGAATGCTTAGTTCAATTGAAAATGCCATATTTATAATAGCTTTTAGGACTATTCTTAGAAAGTGGAGGGGCTATAGCCCCTGCTAGCCCAATGGCTGCGCGGTGCCTGATTGAAGCTACGACTTGTAACTATTGTTTAAATCCATCTTCTGCCACTGCTGTAGTCTGTCGATCCAAATTGGTAGCCTATTTCATTGATTCCTTAATGTGATCTATTTCCTTCACCTCACGATCCCTAGAATTATCATTCTGAGGTTCTTCTGGTTTATAGTTTTATCTAATACTCTTACTGTCTTTGTTTTAATGGGCAGGGGGCTCTCCCTCTGTTAGTAAACCTAACATAGAGCTCCTCTTAAATTTAAATATCCTATGTACAATCATGAAATGTCCTTATTTTCTTTTGTTAATCAAATCTGCAGTACTGTAGTTTTTAGTTCATAAATCGTATTGCGATGTAATTTGATTGCACCATTATTTGTTTAGAATTTTTAGTCAGGATGGATTGATAATTGCAATGAAGCTCAACTGAACACTTACCTCTGCAAGCTCAAAGCCTTTAATACCAGGCAAGATTGCATCATGCTCGAAACTTCAAATAGCTTCTCGTTTGATTAAGATGTGCGAGGACGCAATCTATCGAGATTGAAATGCGATACCGTAGAACAATTAGAGAAGGGATGTGTAGGTTGAATTAACTATCTTTAATTTCATGAATAATTTAAGATATCTACATGCAAACAGATGGAATCGTCTATTGCTACCCGTTTTATTTGACTTATAACTGATACCTGTAGAGAGAAAACAGATTATTATGTAAACTTTAGCAGCTGGTATATTTGAACTTATATATATATATATATATGGTCTTGGTTGTAAAAGGCGTGCCTTAGTCCATTTATCATAAACAGCTTCATATTTCATAACATGATGATTGGCGATGGGGAAAATAATATCTTAGACTGGGGCAGTACTGTAGTACCTTTTAAAGGGGGTTTTATAGGTTCGTTCAAAGTAGGACACGATAAAACGGCAAAAACTTTATTCTTAAATCCTTTAAAATTTTCCTGATTCTATGCCAAACGACAAAACTATTTCAAACCGGCCTACAACTACAAACAATCTTCTACAAATTTTTGCCGTAGGTTACACAGCTCGTTAAACATACGACTAGACTAATGTAAAGTTAAAACCCTTAATAGCCATTTTCCTCGATCCAAGAATAATCATTGTGCAATAAACAAAAACAAATGCACGTAACAAAGTATGATACAGTGAGTCTTCGTGCAATGTCTTAAATGTAAATGTAAAATCGGATGTGAAATTCTTCTCAGGTCGGATCCATGTATGTTCTGTTTATTAAACTCTGATGATGCGGAACATTGGTCAAGTCGGATCCAACTACGTTCAGACATTTACCCCGAACCAATACTGGGTTGTCGCTGCGTTAGACTCTGTGCATCTGAAGTGTGGGTCTGGGTTACCATAAAAACCAAAATACTCCTCATTATCAATAACATCTCTTTGCAAACCTTGAAAAGTACAATTATTTATGGAATTCCTCGTGTGCAGAATCTGAGTTCGTTGTTGCCAAAATGGGACAGTAGTCTGGTACCCATATTGCCCATTTATGTTGATGTATTCAACTCTCTTGCACTGTCCTTCATGTGTTGTAAAGATGTTAAAGTACTGAAATCTTGTTCTTATATAATCGCGATAATCGACTTTGTACTTCCGAAAACTGCAAGTAGCTCTCCAATAAATGGATACTGACTTGATATCCCCCATTCTACTTCTTCCAATTCTGAGAGGAAAAATTGAAAACGTACGTTTTGAGTGAATACATATAAAAAGTAATGTTATATTTTGTATTGTATTGTATTGTATTGTATTGTATTGTATTGTATTGTATTGTATTGTATTGTATTGTATTGTATTGTATTGTATTGTATTGTATTGTATTGTATTGTATTGTATTGTATTGTATTGTATTGTATTGTATTGTATTGTATTGTATTGTATTGTATTGTATTGTATTGTATTGTATTGTAATGTATTGTATTGTAACGTATTGTAACGTTACGTTATGTTACGTTATGGTATGCTATGTTATCTTATAGATTGCACATCAGAAATTACCTGTAATTTTCCCAATTCGGATTATTGTTATTAATTGCTATGTCACGTATGTTCCAATGCTTTATATTTTTATTTGCAAGCGTGTATGACATGACCAGTGTCCATGTTGAGTTAGCCTCGGATTCAAAATCACAATAAACAGGAAATATCCTGCCCCTTGTTTTTGGCATTATGTAGAAGATGCCGTTTTTTCTCATCCCGGACTTGTACCATGCTTGACAAGACTTCCCTGCAACAAAAATAGTACATAACTTGTTCTAGAAACATTTCAGCCTGTCTACCAATCCTCGTATGCAAATTAACTTCGAAGATATTCACCAGTAGATTTTAATTATTATGATGGGACAAATGGAAACATTTTGCAACAGCGATTATAGACAGTTAATATAAACAGTTACTTTAAACGGAGAGTATAGATAGTGGCTATAAACAATTACTATAAACAGTGACTGTAAACAGTGACTATAAACAGTGATTATAAACATTTACTGTAAACAGTGACTATAAACAGTGACTGTGAACAGTGACTATAAACGGTGACCATGAACGGTGACTGTAAACAGTGACTATAAACAGTGAAGATAAGCAGTGACTGCAAACAGTGACTATAAACATTGACTATAAACAGTGGCTATAAACAATGACTATAAACAGTGACTGTAAACAGTGACTATAAACAGTGATTATAAACATTTACTGTAAACAGTGACTATAAACAGTGACTGTGAACAGTAACTATAATCGGTGACCATGAACGGTGACTGTAAACAGTGACTATAAACAGTGACTATAAACAGTGATTATAAACAGTGACTATAAACAGTGACTATTAACGGTGACAACAAATGGTTGATTATTAGGTATTCAAGCAATACCCGAAAAGGTTTTATGCGATATATTGCAATTTATATCATCGAAAGTTTGCCTTATCAGGGGGCGGTGAGGCAAACGTAAAGAACCGGGATATTTTTTGCTTAGGTACCTCATGTAACGCGATCTCCTTTTTGGAGATCTCGATAATCCTTCTTGTTTTACAATAACCTTTCATTTGATTTTATATTCTTTGTACAAAATATCTTTCAGCTGATAAACTCTAGCAACTTATGCAAAACAGGGCAAATTATGAAAATAAAGAAGCCCATGATGCGCCAAATTCAGGCATCTCCATGCAAGCCCCCCACCCCCCATTGGCTTCGGCTCCGATCCCATATTCCTAAGTTTGTAAGGGCCACCAGGACAATTCAACACCTGATCCCTTTTTCATTCATACCTATACAACGATATCCAGGGCAATCACATTGATCGTGGCATGTTAATCCATATGGACATCGATTTTTTTCAAGGCAGTTACGTCCAACCTGAAAATTTAAGCAGAATGTTTTTGCAGATCATCAATGGCACACCAGAATGGGTTTAGTTTACATATTTGAAACACTCCACAAATTTTGCACTTTGTTAATACATTTTAAGATCCATTTCCATATCTATAAACGCTTGCTGCATAATAAAGTGCTTCATAAACAGGGGCTAGTGGCGGTTTAAGGGGAGAGCAGGGGGCCATAGCCCCGGCCCCGCGCTTTTGCTAGCCAAGAAGGGGCCTTGCTCCCTAGAAATCTTAAATAAGTTGCTTTTATAGGAAAATGCAAGGCAAGATTTTGAGGCATAAAAAGTTTAGCGAAAAAGAACTTGAAGAATAATCTTGGTTAACAAAAAATGTTCAAACAAAGGCTCCACAGATAATTTCGGCCCCGGGCCCTTCAGTCCCTAAAACTGCTACTGACAGGGACGCGCATAAAGGGTTGAGGAGGGCATCACATCCCCCAGGATCTTCTAAGTCGGTAAAAAGTTGTGATAAACGTATGCAAAATTGGTCTGTAAACCAACAAAAAATGAAACCATTCAGAAAAATACAAGATAAGCAAAAAAGAACAACTATTGAAGTCGATGCAGAATACATCAGACAAGAAATTAACTCTCTTGCTACTTAAATCGAAATTAACCCTTTCACCCCTGGACAGGCCATTTGGCCCAATGACAAACACCGGAAAAGATAATTTTTCAGGGGGTTGAGTACCGAATATTGTTAATGTTCTGATGGCAGTTTTCTATAATAGTTTACGCTTCCCTCTAAGTTATTTGACTATGCTTCCCCCAGAAAAGCGTAGAATAATATGGGTTTTAACAGTTAACTGAGAATAAATCAGGGTGCGAAAGGGTTAATTTGCTACATCCAGTTGGTCCTAAATAAATTGTATAATGGATATCGGTCCAGTTAGAAAACATCCTCACCAACCAAAAAATTTAATTTGCTCCCCTGATAATAAAATTTTCGCACTCGACACAAAACGAAATTCAGTACTGAGCTCTTCTAGCTTAAGAAAGTAAGCAATTATATTTTCCTTTAGAAACCACTCCCTTTTTTATGGAACACAGCTTATTTCATCGCTTATTTGCTGAAGAAAAACTTCCAATGCTTAATTTCTCGAATATCGCAGTCTTACTTAACTTATCATTGAAGTATATTATTGAAACGTACCGCTGTTTCATCGTAGCGCGTTGAGAAGTAAGTCCATCCATCTGCGGATACAGTTTTAAAATTTGAGCCTTGTTTTTGATCCGTTTCTCTGTTCAGTTCGCAGATACCTTCATCTTCTTTTACGTTTATCGACAGGCATTTTTTATCTAGAATGCACTCGTTCTGACATTCGTAGGTTTCCAGCCCATGCAGTATTTTAAATGTTTTTCCAAGTCTTTGGTTTTTCTTTATGGCTGTAAATCTACCGAAGGAACCACACTTGTGACGAAGAATAAGGGCGTTTGCTTTTAATATAAGTAGCAGGAAATGAAACCTGAAGAAAAAACAAATTCTGCTAATTACGCCCTGATTAGGTTTGCAAAAAAGGGGCCCAAAAGAGTAATTAACGAAAAGAGTGGATGGGTCTGCCCTGCAAGAAAAATGCATTATCTTGAAAATTATCCCGACGATTGTCGCAGGCACTCAAAATGAGATATAGATACAGTTAATTCAAAAGTTGGTTTCAAAATAGGAAGGTGAGTGGGAATTGACAAGGGGCAGAACATAAGGGAAATTTTGCCACTCACTAATGGGTAGGGATTGGGCCAAATGGGGAACTTTCCCCTGTAAAAAATGCTCTGGAAAAAGTCAGACGA
The DNA here is from genome assembly GCA_964019065.1 of Catostylus mosaicus. Lineage (NCBI taxonomy): Eukaryota > Metazoa > Cnidaria > Scyphozoa > Rhizostomeae > Catostylidae > Catostylus > Catostylus mosaicus. The sequence goes on from OZ025200.1 coordinate 1,881,498, forward strand.
TAAAAATGCTTTAGCCTAAACTTTGATTCGAGAATTGTGTGTTGAAACACGCACTTATTCAGAAAGGTTTGTTGTGCTTTCAAGCTCATTTCACCTCCAACGATCATGAAGAATATTCTCTCGACACAAGCATCATACAAGTGCAAATTCCACTGATCAATATAGCTATATACTCACATCCACAGGTCCATTTTATTTCGGGTCAGGGTGAGATTCCAGGCTTATCTTCCAATTCCTTTCCTTCTTGGTTGGCTTATGTGGAAGCAGTTATTGATATTGTACATTATAACAGTATTAGTAACGCTTACTAGATAAGCTTATGCGTTCTAGTAGCCGGGGGTAATATGTGATTACTCCGTTCTTGTTAGTTGCCATTAAATATTCAAACTGATGAGAGCTAACTCAAAAAGCTTTTGAATAAGTAACAAGGTAATAACCGGCGGCTCATTCAAAATTAAGCAGCTGTATGGGTCATTTAGGCTGCTTAAAGCTTTTTTCAATTAACAGGCAGGGTAGGGAATACTAAACATTGAGATTCTGTATAAACTGCATTATTTATACTGTTAATAGTCAATGCTTATGTTCACCGTTTATAGTCACTGTTTATAGTCACTGTTTATTGTCACAGTTTATAGTCACCGTTTATAGTCACTGTTTACAGTCACTGTTTATAGTCACCGTTTACAGTCACTGTTTATAGTCACTGTTTATTGTCACCGTTTATAGTCACCGTTAATAGTCACTGTTTATTGTCATTGTTTATAGTCACCGTTAATAGTCACTGTTTATAGTCATTGTTTACAGTCACCGTTTATAGTCACCGTTGATAGTCACGGTTTATTGTCACCGTTTATAGTCACCGTTTATAGTCACCGTTTATAGTCACTGTTTATAGTCACCGTTTATTGTCATTGTTTACAGTCACCGTTAACAGTCACTGTTTAAAGTCATTGTTTACAGTCACCGTTTATAGTCACCGTTAATAGTCACTTTTTTGTCATTGTTTATAGTCACCGTTGATAGTCACTGTTTATTGTCACCGTTTATAGTCACTGTTTATTGTCATTGTTTATAGTCACCGGTGATAGTCACTGTTTATAGTCACCGTTTATAGTCACTGTTTATAGTCACCGTTTATTGTCATTGTTTACAGTCACCGTTAATAGTCACTGTTTATTGTTACCGTTTATAGTCACCGTTTATAGTCACCGTTTATAGTCATTGTTTATTGTCACCGTTTATAGTCACCGTTTATAGTCATTGTTTATTGTCACCGTTTATAGTCACCGTTTATAGTCATTGTTTACAGTTTACCGTTTATAGTCACTGTTGATAGTCAATGCTTATGTTCACCGTTTATAGTCACCGTTTATAGTCACTGCTTATTGTCACCGTTTATAGTCACCGTTTATAGTCATTGTTTACAGTCACCGTTAATAGTCACTGTTTATAGTCACTGTTTACAGTCACTGTTTACAGTCACTGTTTAAAGTCACCGTTTATAGTCTCTGTTTACAGTCATTGTTTATTGTCACCGTTTATAGTCACCGTTTATTGTCATTGTTTATTGTCACCGTTTATAGTCACCGTTTATAGTCACTGTTTATTGTCACCGTTTATAGCCACCGTTTATAGTCATTGTTTACAGTCACCGTTTATAGTCATTGTTTATAGTCACCATTGATAGTCATTGTTTATTGTCACCGTTTATTGTCACCGTTTATAGTCATTGTTTACAGTCACCGTTAATAGTCACTGTTTATAGTCACTGTTTACAGTTTACCTTTTATAGTCACTGTTTACAGTCACTGTTTATAGTCACCGTTTGTAGTCTCTTTTTACAGTCATTGTTTATTGTCACCGTTTACAGTCACCGTTTATAGACATTGTTTATTATCACCGTTTATAGTCACCGTTTATTGTCATTGTTTATATTCACCGTTTATAGTCACCGTTTATAGTATCTGTTTATAGTCACCATTTATAGTCTCTGTTTATAGTCACTGTTTATATTCACTGTTTACAGTCACTGTTTATAGTCACCGTTGATAGTCACTGTTTATTGTCACCGTTTATAGTGACTGTTTATAGTCACTGTTTATAGTCTCTGTTTAAAGTCACTGTTTATATTCACTGTTTATTGTCACTGTTTATAGTCACTGTTTATATTCACTGTTTATATTCACTGTTTATAGTCACTGTTTATATCCACTGTTTATATTCACTGTTTATATTCACTGTTATTAGTCTCTGTTTACAGTCCTCATTTTAGAGCTGAAAATAGTGACTGGCAGTTTTAAAAGACTTTCAGGCGATATTTGAGTCAAAACTATTCAGGCATAAATTCTGAGTCAGATAATGAATAGGTTCAATTAAGAAAAGCGGCCGAATGACGCATCCTTGCGGAACCACAAAGAAACTCTTTTATTTTAAGCAGCACTTAATTGTTTCGAATTATCAATGTCTTCCTCTGCCTTAACTGAGATATGGCGAACCCTGACCAGACTCTTATCGAGTTACATATATTTGTTTGCTTCCTTTCTACGACGATGGCAAGAAATTTTGTTTCGAAGGGGTTTGTTATCTGATCTGTTATGTGATCTCAACACCCTGGATTATACCATCCTACTGTCATGCAAAGACTCATCATCGCTTTATCTCTGTATGCAGCCACCAAATTATTTTTCATAACAATTAATCTTTAATGAGATATTTATCCGGACAAATCACCACTATTTCTTGTATATTTTACTGTCAGATTCTCGTACTAGAAGCGCTTAACCCTCTCTTTTATTCTTGACATTTACTATTTGGGAAAATAATTGGGAGCTACAATGTTATATTGTGCCAACAGAAAAGTTCCCACTATGCATTTACTTTCTTGTAATTAAATTACTTTCCCAATGACAAGTGCACAAAATTGTGCTTCCTTTTATGCCAAGCTCGTCGCCAATTTTGCTGTTAGTCGTCGATGTTCTTTAATATCTTGGCATTTTCTTTGATATGCAAGCCCATGCCGACGAAAGCCACGGGACAGAAGAAATCTACCAACGAGGTTACTGGGCAGGTTACTTGGGAAGAATGACACCCCTGCATCTCAGTTACCACCCCTCGTGGGAGCACCCATTAAGCAATACTTCAAGAACAAACCTTTTAGCCCTTTCATCCACGGAGAGATCATTTGGTCTAATGATTTTGAGCTAGATCTGCTTAAAATTAGGAGACTGATACTTGCTTTTTTTTATAGACCTGCTTCTAAACATTTTAAACATTTTATCATTGTTAACTTCCATGTTATCTATTCTGATCCCCCCCCCCTGAAATCTGAGAGCAGACGCCTTTGATGTTGCTGTACAGCTGTATAACCACCGGGGGTGAAAGGGTTATGCTATAACTATTAACAATATTGTGAAATCCAGAAAGCTGTTCGTGTTTTTAATCTCGACAGAATTAAACAGGTGATGCTTTTGATGAAAAACCAGTAGAATGAAAATTTGTTATGGTTATCAGTTTCGATGAAGCTGCTTCGCTAAAACACAGCAATGTCCAAGTTCTAGCCTTCTGGCGTTTGGGAGACATCACTACGATCAACAGACCAATTTATCACGCTGGTGTTGTCAAGTGGTTAAGGTGTATGCAGACCAACCCTTTGAGATGGAGGCTCACGGTTCGAAACCACTGGCGAAACCTTTCTCCACAAGCTGTCAGCCAACCCAGCTGTCCATCCTTATGAGGACGGTTAATGGTAGCCTGCGTCATGGACTGAATCCCGAGTTAAAGTCTGTGACGCAGCTCTGTGAATGGGTGCTCATGACAATATCTGACAATAAGACTAGCCAACAATAGATAAGACTAGCCAACAACAGCAGTGTTTTAAAGGATAGCATTTCAAATTAACCTTTGATAACATTTAGTAGTTTTAATATTTTTTTGCTTAACATTTAGCTTTGCATGTACTAAAAAATGTTAATCTTTTTTTATTGTTTCGTGGTTTTAAAAAATTTTGTAATCCGCTGTATAATTGTATGCAGTTAAGGGCCATCTCGGCCTAGAAACTTGAATTTGAAAAAAAAAACAAAAAAAAATTGTCTTATGCTGCCTAGGGCATCTCCATTATCCGCAAGAAGTGCTCTTTCAATTCAATTTTGGTGACCGTCTCTTTCAAGTCAAAATTATTGCACTTGCCTAATGTACTTGCTAGGACATATATCCCGCTGACTCTTGCGTACGAGGATACCCCCTCATCAGTGCGATGCCCCTGTGGGCTTTACTATAATATGCATAGATAGATGATCTGAGGACACAGCAGGCCTTGGCACATCAGGCTCATAACAGCCTGCGTCCACAAATAAATAAAACAAACAAACAAATAAACAAACAAACTATCAAACAAACATGAAGGGACAAGGGGGTCGCAGGAAAATGTGGTTTATTTTAAAGGGCAGTGAGAAAATAAACTTGATCGACTTACCTCTATTTCAGACAACCAACAAAACATACACATTGTGTAATTGCGAGAACGAGGCCACCTGTAAATGGTACGACGGTGAAAGCAACTTAAACTTCCAGAAACGTCTTTTGCTTTCATCATATTATTTAGCATTTTTTCTTTTAAATTCGAGAAATACCATCAACGTACTCTAGATCTAAAAGCAAAGTAAGCACGTGCTTTGAAGGTGAGTTAGGCAATTTTTTGCAATTCTTTTCACTTGTAAAAGAGGCAGGCCAAGGAGCTAGGGTAGGCCAAGAGAAGCTCTCAAAGTCATTCATATGTAGTGTAAAAAGTAAAGATACGCCTAAACATAGTTAAGTAAATGTAACGTCACTGTATAGGCAGTAATATTTTGCTGAAATACACTTTCACACAGGTGATAAAGGATGGATAATTGTCAAAATTTGTTTTCAACACACATGTCTTCTCATGAGCAGTGAAGAAAACGTATCATTGTTTTTCGTTCTTAAATTAATCACAAATATTACATGTTTACTAAAATATAAGCCTTAAAGAATCGTTATCACTGTAGTGTACATGTATCTATCACTATCCAAGGGGTATGTTTATAACTTTGCATACTGGCTCATGTTTTCATACTCACAGTAGACCATTGAATAAGGACCACACCCAAACCTCGACCAGATTTGAAACTTTGAATGAAGGGTGGAGGAGCTGTTTCATGTCCTTAAAGTTTTGCCTTTGTAAAAATTCTGTTTAAAAATTTTACGATGCTGAAATTGTGACTATAAGAATTGTGTAAATGTTTGGAAATAACTTGCCAGAATAGTCCTGTGCTGATGGAGTAGTCCTTTTTAACTCATTGCCTCCTGATGCCATTTGAAACTCACAGACAGATAACTGTGGAAGCAAATGTTGCAGGGGGGTACATAGATACAGGAAATATCAATGTTTCGATAAACTTGCCGTGGATGTTGTCTGATCAACTTTGCAAATCTTGACAACATTACCCCCAGGTTTTTCTTTGATTTGCAGTAACTTATACTGCGCCATATGGCATCTGCAGGGGGCTATGAGTTAAACAAATTGCATGGCTGCAGTCACAGCTGGCAGTTGTTGTGAAGAAGAAATCTCTCATGCAAAGTAAAAGTTTCAATCTGGGACCTCACTCCTAATCTATGTGCACACGGGCTTTTTAATAATATTCTCTGTCTTAGGAGAATATTAAACTGGCTGATGTTTAACTGTGTTTTCAATCTTGCACAATTTTAAAGTTTTCCAGAATCAGAATCAGTCACTATTTAAATTGTTTTTATAAGCATCATAGCATTTTCGTTTATGTCTAGTTCAGGACTTTTTGCAGACCATTAAAGCACATCAACCCCACGCAATCTCATGTATATCTTTGCTTTTTGTCTCATGTTCTTTCTAGCAATTTTATTATTCCTTAAGGCACTAAAGCATCCTTGTTAATCTTTAGATAAATAAAGTTATAGAGATGCAGCTTACAGTTACAACTGGAGGAGAAGATATTTACGCAGTAGATGCGAGTGATGATTTAGAACTTGAAAACTTCAAAGCTTTACTTGAATTTGAGAGTGGAGTGCCTGCAAAAGAGATGACTATTTATCGTGATGGTAAATTATTAGAGGGTGAAACAAGCAGCATTGGGTCATTGGGTGTCAAAAATGGTGATGTTCTCTTATTGGTCAGAAATGCGCCTTCACAGGGACAACAAACAAGACAACAGCAACCAAGACTGAATAGTAACAATGCTCGACCCAACACTGCAACAGGTATAAATTTATGCTTTTTGGCAGCTATCCAAAGTTTCATGCACTAAGGAGAGTTAGATGAAAAGCTGACTTACACTATGCTAAGTTATGCTTTGCTTTCTCCACCAATTTTCAAAGTTTTGCAATTCAAACAGCCAATGTATCTATGTTTGAAGGCGGTTCATTTCATCATCATCATCACTGCACTTCTCTTGTTCAAGTGTTAAGGATAAATAGGGTGAGATTTGGAATTAGCCTGTGCAGCAAACTTTTCAAATAAGAGTCTGCAGTGCTGGCTAATTTGCAATAAGTTACAAATAATTGTTTAATAATGTCATATACTTCAAGGACATAGTCAAGGAGCAAGGCAAAACATGCAAAAAGTATTTAAAAAGCAACTTAAAACTCAGAACAATGCATGTTTCTCCTGTCACCCACTTGGGTATCACATCATTCTTGTACTGTGAGAGTAGAGGGACGTTTTCTCATGAATAGTGAAGAAAACGTATCATTGTTTTTAGTTGTTGAATTAATCACAAACATTATATGTTTACTACAATATAAACCTAAAAGAATCGGTTATCGCCATAGTGTGTATGAATCAATCACTATCCTAGGGGTATTCTTGTACTGTAGGAGTAAAGGGATGTTTTCTCTATCGAGGTAACTTTCTTACCTGCTAAATTAAGTTGCCCATTTGATTGGGCGAATTTCTCAAAAGCCAGACATGCCTGTTACGGTTTCTCTGCCTTCATGATCATGAGAGTAACTTTTTTTCTACTTTGTTTCTTAGGTGGCAATTCAAGAGCACCTGCGATAGATTGGGGTGCAATACAAATACCTCAAAGTACCTCCAGACCTGCTTCTGCACGGCCACAGTCATCTAGGAATACTGGGCAAACAAGCCAAAGAGGTAGCGATGACCCAGCCTCGATTAGAGAGCTATTTCTTTCAAATCCACACCAACTCTCTTTGCTCAAGGAGCGGAACCCTCGCCTTGCCGAGGCTTTACTGAGTGGAAGCTTAGAACAGTTTGCTAAAGTTCTCGAAGAGCAACGCAAAGAGAACCTAGAACGTGTGTCTGGAAGGCTAAGAATGCTATCAGGTGACCCGTTCGACCCAGAGATTCAACATCAAATATCAGAAGAAATCAGAATGCAGAACATTAACTCAAACATGGAGACAGCCATGGAATACCAACCCGAATCGTTTGGTCAGGTTTTTATGCTGTACATTAACTGTTCTGTGAACGGGCACCCTGTTAAAGCGTTTGTGGATTCGGGTGCTCAGATGACTATCATGAGCGCTAAATGCGCAGAACGCTGCGGTGTCACGCGTCTGATCGATCATCGGTGGGCTGGGACCGCCATTGGCGTTGGAACACAGAAAATCATTGGACGAGTTCATTTGTGTCAGATTCAGATCGAAAAGGATTTTCTGCCCACGTCATTTTCTGTTTTAGAAGATCAGCAAATGGACATTCTAGTTGGGTTAGATATGCTGAAACGGCATCAGGTAAATTTATTAATCTAACGACTTTTAAGTTTGTAGTTTTGGAACATTTCCAAGAGAACTTGACAGTTAGGTAAGAAATGTAAATCGTACAATATAACACAGGAATGCGATACAATTCAATATTATACAATACAATACAATACAATACAATACAATACAATACAATACAATACAATACAATACAATACAACACAATACAATACAATACAATACAATACAACACAATACAATACGATACAATTCAATACAATACAATACAATACAATACAATACAATACAATACAATTCAACTCAATATTATACAATACATTACAACACAATAAAATACAATACAATACAATACAATACAATACAGTACAATGCGAACAATGGAATACAGTACAATACAATAAAAAACAATACAACACAATACAATACAATACCGTACTTTACAGTGAATCTAATTCAACGCGATAAGTAAACCACCTTTCCTTCAATTCCTTTCTAGTGCTGTATCGATTTGAAGAGAAATATATTAGTAATAGGAACAACTGGAACCGAGACTCCGTTTCTAGCCGAGGCTGACCTTCCTTCTAGTGCAAGACTGAACCATCAAGGCGGCTCGTCTGGTTCGACTGCGCAGGAGCCAATGCAAGAAGAAGAAGACAGAATGTTAGCTGAAGCAATGGCTCGTTCCGCTGAGGAGGCGAACAAAAGTAAATCTTGATAAACAGTGTTTAATAGGTTTTGAATTTCAATGTTAGAGTCGTTAGCAATATTTTTTTCAAAACACGCTACTTTTTTTCTTAGTAAAGGATGTCATTGAAGGTCTATTTGTCATCCTAATTTTCGCCCTATCCTGCTGACAGAGTCTCCTACAGCAGGGGGTAGGGGTGGTAATTACCCCTTCTGTCCTAAGAACACAAGCCTAGTTCCCTTTTTTTGGCTATTGTTCTGCCCTTTTTTCACCGTCTTTCCCCCTTGCTCTGGAGTCAATAAGGAGTCTCTGCCTACTTAAACTTTTACCCTTTGTCTCCTGGCGATAATATAGTTTTACAGTAGCAAATGAAGCGATTGGTCGGATTGGCCGGGGGGGTACTCACTCAAGTTATTGAAGCATTGACTCCGCCGCCTAAGAACTAACAAGTTTAGGGATTTAGATAGTGAAAGCAGGTTTACTTTGATAAGCATCATCGTTAGATGAGCTTTCAAATGTTAATTTATATGTATCTATCGGCTTTGAAGAGATATTTTAATAGATCACAACCTGCTACCAGTGAATTATAACACTGTTTACCATATCAATTAAAAATCAATGAACGTCCACATGTTCGACCATTGAAATCGGCTCCGATTAATGTTTCAAGTCTATAAGTTCTTTTCATTACCTATCAATATTTCAACCGCTTTCGAATCGGTAACAACCTTGCCACAACATAACGAATTTCCATCCTGAATACTGTTTGTTTCGGTCCCAGAACGTCTTGTTAAATTGAAGCATTTCCTGAAAACATTTTTGCTAGTTTTTTTTCGTTTGCATAAGAAATACAGTTATTACCAAATTTCGTCCAAAATACCTGAGTTTTGTTTTGCATCCTATACTCTTTAATTCGAAAACATCGGGGCACGCATTTTTTCATTCCAGTTTACTTGGTTGGGAAATGGCAGGAAGCTTAACTTTAAAAAGTTAAAAATGTACTGGATATTGGATTTTTTCAGATCAACGTTGCCCTGTGTCCTTGAAATTAACTCGTAGATGTCCAAGGGCCTCGGTGCCTCCGATTCCCGTCAACAAAATGCTAAGTAGCTGTAATAACGAAATCCATAGAGTCGTCCTTTTTCAGTTCATGCATTCTTTCCCTTAGAGAGAGCCATTTAAATCTAAGAAGGTCTTAAAAGGGGGTTGATCTAAACAGCGGTAGTCATAGATGATAACTTGAAAATATTTTATTTAATTACAAAAGCAGCCAGGGCCGTCTTAATTATGGGGCTTGGGGGTGCCCCACCCCCCTGAAAAAGGCTCTGTCGGAAAATCTTAGGCTGTAAGCCATTATTGTCTGTAAATTTACTGCTCTGTTATCCTGCTCATTCAAAATTACTTAGGTTTGCCTTGGCCAATTTCAAGCAAAATTGCACTCTGTGAATTGACCATTTGGTGGGTCTAGGGTCACACCCTATATAATATGCCACACCAACCTTGTCGCAAATTCCTCATCTTGCACCCCTCCTAGTAACCTAGGGTTGCCACGGTCCTGAAAGCAGCGGTAAGAGAAATTAGCTGATAGTTTAGCTGTGATAAAAATTTTTTTATATCCTGTAACCCCCCTTAGCAGAACCTAAATTTGTGGGTTAAAATTTTTCATATTTAGGGCAGGTTTAGAGACAGACAGTGAAATGAGTGACGTAATTTTCCATTAATATAAAATATTTAAATCCATTCTAATACAAGGTTGGAAAATTGCATGGTGAATTGTCTAGCATGTTTTCACTTAGAACAGGTTACCAGTTAAGCATTTAAAAATGGAATAACTTTCTAAGCTGGACATTTTGTCTTTTTTAACCCTTTCGCGCCTGGATTTAATTTCATTTTACTGTCAGAACCTATATAATTCTACGCTTTTCAGGGGGTAGCATAGTCAAATAACTTAGGTGAAAACGTAAACTATTATAGAAAACTGCCATCAGAACATTTTCAATATTTTGTACTTAACCCCCTGAAAAATCATCTTTTCCAGTGTATGTCATTGGGCCATATGGCCCTTCCAGGGGTGAAAGGGTTAAAAAACATTGGTAGGGGAATTGAGATAAAGAGTTTCCAAGCGGTTCAATTCAAAAATGGGGAAGCCTGGGAGACCAGATGAATTATAAGTAAGGAAAAGGTGCAGTTCAGGGTATATATAGGTGGTATTTTACAGACATTGTTATTAAGGGGCTACTTTTGTCACACATTGCCCACTGATTGCCATGCAATAGTACCATATAGCAGGTTGTACCTGTATATTAGCCAGTGTGACAGACAGTTATTGCCATAAGAAACCAACTTTTGTGAAAAATTGTTGTAGCTAATAGGTAGCAAAAAAGATTTCCTCAGTCATTTGTAGCAGGACTGACTCCCCCAAAAGAAATACTTTTATCATAATTGCACACTGTAAAAGCATGGTGGTACAACTCTAGTTAGGACTGCCAAAACAGAAATAAGTTTCATTCAGAGCCAGATTGGGACAAACTTTATGACAGTCAATGGCAGCTAGGACCAGATGGTGAAATTATGTGTCACACCCCCTGCAGCCTCCCCATTTACATCCCTGGCAATTGTGTTCATAATCATGACTATAGTGCTGGTACCTATTTATACTCCAAAGGGGTGGGGGCACAGTCAATTGTTTGGTTGTTAGATATTTCAAGTAACTAAAGAACATCCACAATGTTTCCATTTTGGTACTTGATTGGCCTCATTAATCTCTATATCTCTATGAAATAAACTTTGAATACAAATAAAATATAATTCTTGATTTCATGAAATTCTAATGCATGTCCAAGCCTCTTAATTTCATATCTTTGATTGCCTTTTTAATTCCCTCCTTTACTTTCTGATCTGCTTTGTGAGGACTAGAATGATCTGATTTCGTACAAGGATGGGCATCAATTTTTCCATGTGCCTCTAAGTTTGGGTGCAATGGTTTTTTGTCTTTCTGTTTGTTAATCATAATATGTTTGTAAATGACTACTGATGTTGTGCAATCCTTCAAAAGTGGGTTGATGAAGGCATTTTCAAAAATTGATCCTTCCTTAATGTAAATTATCTCAGCAACGTCAGTTCTGCCAGCTAAACAGCCCCTACTCCAAAAACATTGTGGCAACATGTTTATAGATGTTTTACTATTGAGTTGTACCATTGCTTCGTTGCATTCTTCAAGGTTCTGCCCGATTAACATGGACCCACCTGGCTTCAGCATTGGCAGCATCCTTTTTACTGCATCACACTGCAATTCCTTGTCAAGCCGATTCAATGCATTTCCAGTTAACCCATGATCAAATCCTTTATCATCTTCGAGCGGTATGTCCAACAAGTCGTACGGTTGTCTCGCATAGAATGAGCCATTTGCAATCTTCTTAACGTGATGAACAGAGCCGTGATTTGGGTCTACTCCAGTCACTTTCAGCGATGGAAATAGGCCCTTAAGCCCATCGACCCATTGCCCACAGCCTAGGCCATTCACAAACATGCTTTGCTTATCTTTGATTCGCAAGATTTTCGCCACATCTCTGACCGGCGGCCATTTGCTCGAGGCGTTCCAGCGAGCGACATTTTTACAATGCAACCTTTCCCAAGTCAACTCCGACACTTTTTCAACCATCCATGACTTGACACGTCCGCGATGGGCGTACAAATACAAAATTATAAGGCCAGCAACTATTAAAGAAGCTGTTGTTAAACGCTTCCATTTAATAGGCCGCATTATCAAATCTGCTCTTTTATCTTGAATATAATGTCACCTTCGATCACGGCCATTGGCCTAGCCCCTAAATTGAGCAACTGAGTGACCACCAAATATTGCGACTGTGGACATAAATTCTGATTACCTCAATAAGAATATGTAGCTTTAAAGACCATTTCGATTCAAATTAGGCAAATTATTGTTAATTTACGGTGCATTTATCAGGTAGCACCAAAAAACATCGCAGATAACTTCCACAATTTTTCCACATTGCTGTGTTGGCTCTAGCCTCGAGGTGGTTTCAACTTGATAGTGCGATGCTATTATCCGTTGCGTAGGCGCAGAACGGGGTAATGGGGCATGTGGTAACGGAGTTCGGGGAAACGGGTTATGGGGTAACGGGGTAAGGTGTAAAGGGGTTCTGGGCACGTGGTAGGATGATTTGCTGCTTGGTTTTTCAAAAAATAAAATAATGAAGTATATAAGTTTTGTATTTTCAATGTTTACAACACTCCAAGATCCCTCGGTAGATTTACACTTGAGCTAATCAAGAATATCATAGAAACAATTCTGGCTTGAAATTAAAAAAATTTGAAGCAAATAACAGAAAAAAGTAAAAAATAGTTACACAAAATCCAAAGATCTGAGAAAGTAATTCTATGATCTACGATGAATGCACCTTTATCCATGACCCGTCTAATATCTATCTCACTTCTAAATACAATGCCACTACAATAGGGGGCAACGGATGAAACTGCCCCTCATACCCTCAGAAAATAAGCCAGGTACTTTTATTTTCAGTTAAATTTGTCCTTATATGTTACTTTCTTGCCGCCTTGCCCTGGAATGGAGCAAGAGTCCCTGCTTGGATATCAAAAACTATGAGAAAATAAAGAAAGATTGATTTGTAGACAAAGAAGGAAAAACATGAAATATAAATAAATAATACACTGAATCTTCTCTTGTAAACATTGCCCTATTTCATTTCGTTATTCTTGCCATCAGAAATTTGAAATAATAAACATAAAAAGCTTACAATGAAAGAAATTTTGCAAAAGATGCTATGGTCTTTTATAACTTTTATCAAAAAATTCTGCTTCTTGCAAAAGAAGAGTGGCACAGGTTCCTTGTTTTGCAAACAAAATTTAAGTTCTTCGAATATTTGCCGAGTTGTAACAATAAATTTGCGACCTTTTCCAGTGGCTGGTAATTTCACAGAACGTTCGCTATCGTCATCTATTGGTCCATCATGGCCAATTGGCCTTTCCACATCAAATGGCCCTTCCACGTCAAATGGCCCTTCCGCATCAAAAGGCCCTTCCATACCGGTTGCTTCTTTCACTGCGGTCAGTCCTTTCAGAATGCGGCCCTCCACAAATTTCTCGATGCAGTTCAACATGACAAGTTTTAGGAGATACGACGGTATCAAACTTCTTCCATCTAAGCACTGCGGTTCACTCGATCCGTCTTCATTCATATCAATGCATACGTCGACCTTCCCATCTTCTTCGATACTAGTAAGTAATTTCAGAGTCTCTTTCTCATTTCCTTTTAAGCAATCATCAAAGCTAAGAGCAGACACAGCCTCGTTGGAGTTCAACCTCGTGGTGAAAACAGGCTTTACCGGGAGAATCCCTTCACGAAGAACATTTTCCAGTGCTGATGAAGAGCTTTGTGTTGTTTTATATTTGTTGACGATTTGTGAAACTGCATCCGCTTGCGTCTCTTTTGAGCTTGCCTTGCTCGTACAAGAAACCTCTTCAAATTCCCTCTTATTACTGATAGCTTCAGTTACGTCAGAATCCCTTGTACATGTCACACCTTTCCCATTATCCAAACCAGTTTTAAATAGTAGGGGCAACACAGTTTCTTCTGTTGCTACATCTTGTATTGTTCCTCTTGTCTCAGCACCTTCGGGGCTTCCAGAGCCCTCCTTGGCTGTATAATATACAGCAACAATTTTTGCATTTCCATCATCATCTGTATTTTCTTCTTTCATATCCCTTAGTTTTACATGCTGCATTTCTTCTGAAATTTCAGCACCTTTTCCCCGGTTATCCGAGCCAAGGGTTACAGCAAATTCAATCCTTTCGCACTCTTCCTTTCCTTGCACTTTTTCCTTCTCTCTTGCATTCATAGCATCATCAAAATCTACATTCCTCATGCCGATCACATCTAACGAATCATCAACTAGACCCCCACCAAAATTATCCTCATTGTTTACAATGAAAAACCGTCCCGAAACTGCTGGGTGGAGGGCTATCTTTGCTCGGATATATGCTTCTTTGCACTCCCATGGCAACTTCTCAAAAATCGCTTTCTCGGCCAAGGAGAAAGACAACCTCCAGCTGCCTGACTTTGATACGACATGACAGCCATTGTCGCGTAGCACTTGCGCGACTGACCTAAGAGACTGCGTGTTCGGTGTGTGGCCTATGTACAAGGCGGGAACAAGATCTGTCGTAATGATTAATTGTTTGTATATTGGTCCAGTCCATGTGAACTTGAGCTCACAAGTAGCAGTGCCTGGTAGCAACCACAAATTGTCAACAAGACTATGTTCTGTGATGCCTTCAACATGAAGATTGCTACAGTTGGATTCATATTTAAGCTTGCTCAAAGCACGTCTTGCTAAAATGACAAACGCTTCCATTAAAACGCCGGATTGCAGCTCATTATTTTTAAAAAACGAGTGAAATTTCTCAGGCAATGACTTGTCATTTCTACAGACGAGAATTTCGTCTATTTGATTTTCGTTTATTTCAGCAGTACAATATCTTTCAAACTCTTTTAGGCATAGCATGAAATCAAACTCGTCTGGGTCCCCAACTTTGGTGCCCTCATACCAGCTTCCACTTTTCAATATTGTACCTTGAAATCGGTCATCTATTTCCCCCATGGTCTGGGCCACTTTTTGAACGAAAGATTCGACGGCACTTTGGATTTTTGATACCTCGTCATTTTCAGGCATTTTACCAATACCTGGTACATGAATAATTCCTTTTAAATATTCTTCAAAGTTTCCTTGAAATTCATTTGACATCTCAGTGATGAGCCCATTATCAATGTGACCAAGATCAAACGGGTCTGTGAACAAGCTTAGCCTATGAACATGCGAATTGAATATATTGTCAGCGGGATAAGGTTTCGGAGCTTTGTCAACTTCTAATACTTCCCTGGGCCTACTATCGCCCCCTGCGACAGTGTGAAACTGTGCCTTCGCAATAGCAGCAGCCGTTTCATAGTAATGCCTTCCATATGCCAGCTCTTCAGCGGTCATGCCGTTACAGTCAACTTTCGAAGTATCAGCGCCTGCAGTTACGAGCATGTCTACGATTTCAATTGTTCCGCCAACGGCGCCAAAATGGAGGCTTGTGGCACCGTAATTCTCAGTAGCATTCAGGTCTGCATTGTAGCCAATTAGCATCTCAGTTGCTCCTATGTGCTTATTTACAGCCGAAAGATGGACAGCTGTTTGACCGTTGACGTCTTTAACATCAACCAGAGGCAAGCAGTTTGAGCTCGGGTTACCACGCTCTAAATTGCTTTCAATGATAAAGGCCATTGCAGATTCATTACCCAGACTTGCAGTATAGTGTAAACATGTTTTGCCTTCATTGTCCTGAATCCATGGGTCGGCACCATATTCCATTAGAACACCCATCCACTCATAATTTTCACAGCAACTTAGTAAATGAAGTGGCGTTGCCCCCCAGATATTCTGTGAGTTTACATTAGACCCAGCCTCAAGAAGAATTTCTATACCAGTCAGGGAACCTTCACTTACTGCATAATGCAACGGGATGTGCATCTCGTAATCAGCAATATTTACATCAGCTTTTCCATCGATAATCACAAGTGCCAATAGCTCAGTAACCTGCACTTCAGTCAATGAAAGCCCAGCTTCTCCGCCATACAAGAACAATGTATGCAAGACAGTTTGGCCAAGTTTATTGGGAATATTGCAATCTGCTCCTGCTTTTATCAATGCTGAAACTATATCCCTGTTTGCTTCGAAGTTGAAATCACCGAATGTTTTCAAATTCAACTTGTACCAACAGTTCAGTGGGGTGTCCCCATCAGAATTCTTTGCGTTGAAGTTGCACGATGCTCGAAGAAGGCATGACACAATCTCAGGGTCGTTTGCTACGTGTAGCCCGTTGTTGCCATTATAATCTACTTTATTTACATCGTGATTTCCTCGAATCAGTTCTTTAACCTGCTTGATATTCCCTGCCAAAACCGCGTCGATAAATTCCATAACTGACTACGGCCTAGGCTATCTACGCCTGCTTCCAAGGCCTATGCCTTCAAGTAGTTTCGCTTTCGTTCTCTTTTTCGTGCAAACAAATTTCTAACAAGATTAAAATCCCGATCCATTGTTTTAGAAAACCACGCCACATGATAGTCAGACGACAACAGGATTTATTCACGGGCCTAAGGACAGAGTTACACTATAAACATTAACCTTGCGATCAAGAAGAGTTTTAGTGAACAATTTTTGTTAACGATTAAATTCTAATAATCATTTATTTAACCATCAATCATTTAAAAAGAAATCTATGTTAACAACGTAATTAATGCTCAAATAAGCGTATCAGCTTCAATATCAATACACTTGTGTTTCCCCGTGTTTTCATATGATTCGTATGCCAGTCAATAATAAAAAAGACAACCTTCACCTTTACCTTAAGTGGCAGGGATATGAGACCAACGGATAAATTTATTTTGTGTTACTTATATTTCATCCTTGCACCAAAATTTTTCCAAATTCTTCATATCCGCTGATATTATTGCCTGACCAGGCCCGTAGGAAGCATTTTCCGATTGGAGGGGCTTATCGAGCGCCTCTGGGGAAAATCTTTGGTGCCACGCCATTTTACCGTCTCCCATGCCTTTCAAACAACTGATACGCTTTAAAGGCAAGTTGAGAACATGTCCAGAACGTAATGCAGAAAATAATTACGTGAAATTAGGTATTATGGGAACTCTTATCTCTGGAAATTATTGGGGGGGGGGCCTGCTGACATCAAATTTGAGACAGAAATTGAATTTTTTTCTTTATCTGTAGTTTGTTTGTTTCTTTTCCTGATAAACTATTAATTATGAATTGTAAGTGCCTTTCATGGTGGGAACTTCGATGACCTAGTGCCATTCTCGCCATGACCGGCACAGTAGTTGTATTTTTTGTATTTTGTATTTTTAATTTATTATTAAAAAAAATTCATCTTATCCCGGCCTACGGGGCTTCAGATTTTCAAGTGGCCACTTTTCTAAGGAATAGAAGGTAGTTTCTAAAGCAAAACAAAATCACATACTTGCTTTGGCTGGAGAAACTCAGTATTGAACTTTATAAACTTTCTCAACTTCTAAGCTGTCCAAAGCTGCAATACCTTTTTTCTTGAAACCAACTGTTTCAGAAAAAGCTTGCCCTCAATTTTGAACGCAGTACTGAATTGTCTATCTTAACATTCTTTACCTTTCTTAAACCTTTCTTAACTTGTTGAGAAAAGCTCACCTTTCTCAATTCCTGCCGGAACAAAGGAGTCTGGGCTGAGCTCTGCGAATCGTCAAAGAGCAGGTTCGCAGCTGTGTTTTGCCTTCTATGATAAACAGAAAAAAGATGAGATACCCTTCAAAATAATCGCAGCGATTTAATCCTGGTTCTTCAAAATAAGTTTTACAAAATGGTGAGAGAATCGAGGCACTTATGGGTTGGCAATTTGCCGGATAGCATGAAAAATGACGAAATAGCGGACTACTTTTCACGGTGAGTATGTTTGTTACCAGCATCATTTGCTCATTTGAATGTTGGTTCCTTTCAAAGGATGCTTCCAGCTCTCGCAATTGAAAACATCCATATATGTATTTTTATAAATTATAAGTGTATTTTGTATTTTGTTCCATACGAAAATGAGGTAAGAAACTGGCGGATGATGAAGATATTCGCGGATACACCAATATTGTTTTGCAAAGGCCTAAGCTAAGATGGCGGACAAAACACCCACGTTGATAAATCTGAGCCTGCAACTTTGTAGAATTCTGTCAATATAATCCATCTAATATGGATCCTTGTCTTCATTTTAAAAGCCTAAAATAAAAGTTATAATTTTGGGCCCAAAATAATCGGCAAATACATCTCATATCGGAAGCGGACTGTGAACGCAAAACTTTAAGTGAAGTAGGAAGGTCATCTTTGATCGTTTTCGAAAATTCAGCCAGGTGGCATGAAAACAAGTGCCCAGTTACAAAATAAAGGCTTGTTCGCATGTATAAATTGTCATTCGTTGTATTCATGCTAAGAAAAAGAAGATTTTCAAACTTTATACCTGTACAATACTACAACTTAGAGGTCCTTAAGCTATTGACTTTTTCTTGCAATGATGTGAAACTGGAAGTGGAAGTTGTCTAGGCAAGATCTCTTGGATTTATTGAAAATAAGAGGATTATGCTCCCAACATATTGCAAAATCAGTGGTGGTCATCATGATTTAGGGGAAGCCAAGAGCAAAATCTAAAATTTTAATAACAATATCAGTTTTTCAGTGAGAAATTGCAAAATTCTTGCCAATAATTGAAACTTGGCCTTACATTTGCCCTGGTGTCTGCATGGACTTAAGCCAGGGATAAATGAATGTGTTATCTAAGGCCATTCTTATTTATTTCATGTTTAACAATTTTTTCTTTGTTATTCATAGGTTTGGCAGAGTTGAGAAAGTAAAAATCTTGCCAAAGAAAAGCCCTGACGGTGGTTTAGCTGCTTTTGTTGATTTTGTTGACATAAGATCTGCAACGAAAGCGAATGAAACTACAAATTATATTGGTGACAGAGAGCTCAGGACTAATTACAATGAGCCTGGAAATCATCCTGCTGTACTAGGAGAAGGTAGAGGAAGGGGCTGGCCGCATATGTATGACCGAGGGTAAGTTGGCTGCAAAGAAATGGGTATTTTTCCATCTTTGTTATGAGGTATTTTCAGCCATTCGTGGATCTGTATGTCAAGCATCGGTAACCATTGCTAATTTGATGATAATTGCTTCCCATTTACTTGGATTAACGCTTTACTCTCGAGATTGTTGTTGCCTTTGTTACTTATCTCAGTCACTTGTATTGCGGTTTAATCTCGCAAGGGAATGGAAGGAATTCAACATGAACAGAGGTAGAGTTTTGAATGCCTCAAAATTCCTCAAAAATGCGTTTTGGTTTGTAATGAATGAGTGCAGAAAATCAGAGTTGGTTAGATCGGCAAAAAAGAGGAATGTTATATTCACATTGTGTTTAATCAAGAAATTGGCTTATTTAGTTCCCACTAAAAGGTAAGGGTTGCTGTTAAATTTATCATATTTTTGATATTCATCTATTAAATATAAATATATTTTATATTCATATGACTTTATGAATGATCAAATGCTTTAATCATGATGTTAGGGTTTTTCAAACAAGTAGAGTTTGCAAAATAGTTTGCATTCACATGTAATTTTTGTTGAAGTTATTAAAATAACTTTGCAAAGCAGTATAAATGCTACTGAAAGTTGATAAAAATTTGACTTACGTGACAGTAAAGAACATTGTGTTGAAAAGGCAATTAAAACAGTTTTGTATACTTTTTCCTTTTCATGTCTTAGATAAATTTCTTGTAATTCTAACAGCTTTTGTTTGCTTTCTACAGATGGCATTGTTTTTGATGTCAGTCTAAAATTAATGGATCCTGACCTACCATTCTTAGGTCTGGTCAAAATTAGGATTGCTGGCAAATTTATTGCATTGCATTCAGTTGGAGGAGAAAGTCTTTGGCTGGTTTCAAGTTGTCAAGATAATTGCATTTAAATTAAGCAAACATCTTGCAACATTGCAGATAAGAAGCACATATGTTACACATGTTTGACCTGCAATGGGAAAGTTTGATAAAGAGTTTAAATTCAAGGCTTTATAAAGAGTTTGCATGGAGTTCTCATTGAAGTCAAAAATGGCAGTCAGTCAGTTCCTATGGATTCACGTGGGAAGAAAGAAGATGGTAAAATCATTTGAAGGGCAAACAAAATGGATCTAGGATTTGGTATGCAGGTGGAAGAGTTTTTAAAAGGAATGTAGATTGAGAACCAGAATCCTCTTCGTTTTATTTTTGGGTGAAGAGATGGTGGGGAAGAAGTTCAGCTTTTGCATCCAAAGAGATTAGAAAGGTATCATGCCCCATTTCATCTTCAGATTGCTGGATGGAGAACACTATTTGAAAGGTTTTTGAAGGATGCAGTAACAAAAATGGAATTTTGTTTAGGATTGCACATCATGCTTGGGATTGCTTCATGTGCCATTTGGATTCTTCTTCACTTTATTCTCAGATGACTAGATGTGGAAAAGATGGAAGGATTGCAACTGGAATGGTTGGATTGATCACTGACAAAATCCAGAATTGATTTAGGATTCCTTACTTACTTAACTGTCAGATTACAGTTTTCAGATAAGGATGAAAGGATTGCAACTGGAATGGCTAGAAGGGATTGCCAACAACATCCAGAATTGGTTTAGGATTCATTGCTCACGCAACTGTCAGATTACAGGATTTTGCAGAGGATGAAAGGATTGTAACTGGAATGGTTGGAAGGATTGCTGACATAATCCAGTATTGATTGAGGATTCATTGCTCACTTAATTGTCAGATTACAAGATTTTTCTGAGGATGAAAGGATTGGTTTAGGATTTGTTGCTTACTTCATTCACAGGTGATATCATGGATTTAAAGATGAAGGATTGGGAAAATGGTCAGGAAGATTACAGGAAAAGTCAAAGAGTTTGCTTAGGATTTGATGCTCATTTTGTCAGCAGATTACAGGATTGGTATAGGATTGAAGGATTTGCAAGTTTTACTTTCAGAAGGTTGCAGTAAGGATTTAGAAACTGGTATAGGATTTGCTGTACATGGTTAATTGAATAAAGATCAGATGCTCAAAGATTGAAATTTGGACTTTTGGTTTAAGATTTGTTGCTAGTTTATTTTTTGATTGCTGGATTGAAAACAAGGATCAGAGGATTATGACAAGAGTCATCCTTAGCTGCAACAGAAGGCATTCATTTGCATCTGCATCATATGCTGCCCTACCTGTGTCATAATTTGTAGTGGTTTACTGTTCTTGGTGGAGACAAGTGACTGACGAGAAGCTGATGGGAAACAAGTTGAAAGATGGATTGTCAAAAGCAAGTTGTTTGAGCACCATCCTGGTTTAGGATTCCAATCCTAAATAGGATTGGAAGGCAACTTTAGATTACAGTTTGTTATGATTTGGATTTGAAACATGGTTCGGCTTCAGTTTGCAGATTGAGATTCTTTTGCAATCATAAAGTAATCTTTGTAAGGAGTTACTAAGAAGTTTAGGTGCACTGGTAGCACGGCTGCAAGTGGCTGCCATTGGTCATATTAGCTTTGCCCCAAATTTATTTGCGTCCAAGATACTGTTTGTCGTTTAATAGATTGTATCAGAATGGTCATTTAAATCCAGTTTTCAAAAGGAAGTTATTGCCGCTTTGATAAGGAAGATAATGGTTTGAGAGCTCCCTTGATTCTGTGATTTGAATGTTCTCGATTTTTGCTTAATTATTGGAGCAAAAGAATTTGTTTTGCTACAAACATCAGTCTTGTTAAAGACCTTAGTTGCAGGGGCCTTGTATTGTAGCTTATATGTGATAACTTCCAACATTCTGCAAGCATTTAGCATGCTCGTCAACAAGATGCAATCATTTTCAACAGTAATATTATCTTTTTATGTTCATTATCATTTTATTGTATTGATATTGAAAACTGTTGTTAATTCCTCGCAACTGTATTCTTTCATGATATTTACAAAAGGTGCATCATTATAATGTTTGTTCTTACGATATTGCCTACTTCTTTTATTTTGCATATAGCAGTGACTCACAGTTTAAGTTCAGCTTGAAAGGCATATCATGCCTTAGTATTGAATTGTGGAAATATGCTACATATCTTTTGGTTGATTTGAAACTTGAAACAGTGACCTAGCCAATGTCATTTCTTTTTTAGGGGGGGGGGGGCAAACCGCCAAGAAAGCTAGAGTTCTGTGGGTTTCCAATGGAAAAATTTTTATGACCTCACAGATTTGTGTCTTTCAAATACTGAACTTTTTACTATTGAGCATCTGCCCCCCCCTTGCCCCAATGGTTACACTACTTCCTTCAAATTGTAAAGATATATACACTTCTATGTTATTTTATATCGAATATATTTACATCCTGATACATTTGCTAATTACCTGAACTCTTTTCCAGCCATGGAGGATATCACAGAAGAGACAGGATGGGTCCTTATAATGACGATGGACCACGGCGAGGCAGGTATCCTTATGGCGACGCTAGACCTGATTACCAAACAAAACGACCAAGAGCCAGAAGAGATAGTGAAGGTTAGTTAATAATCTCTCAATTTATTATCCTAAGTTTATTCTTTAGTTATGTCGAAAGTAGTTACAGTTGTCAATGTAAAACTGTTTCAAACTGCTGAGTTTTTCCTCTTCTGAAACGTCACACGCAGTTAATACCGCACGACGCGTCTTACAATGCCACCCCAGTTCTAGCTATGTCGTTTCAGTTCAGATAATCTGTTCAATGTTTGTGCTTCACTTGAGAGATCTAGCTTAATTCCGAATTTGACCAAATCTTGCCTCACTGTCCTTGGTCTTCCTTGGGGCCTTTTTTTCTGAGATATTCTTTAAGTGATTTTCTTGCTGGTGTTGATGCCAAGTTTATAAGTACTGAAAAGAGGAAGTATGCTTTGGCATTTTGAAAAGTATTCTTTCATCCATCCCTCTTCGTTGTGAGAAAACGTCACACGTTCGTGTGAGAAAACCTCTCGTGTGAGAAAGGCTTATTTGTCAATGAGGAAAAATTAATAGTTAAAGTCTGATTTTCACCTTTGCCTTCTGCTGCCAAAAAATTTAACAAAACTAAATTGTGCGCTTGAAGTATTTAGAGTTTTCACAATACCAATTGTTTTACAGGATCTCCTGATTCTGAAAGACCCTCAAGCCCAAAATATACACGCAACAGAAGCCTCAGTGCAAGCAGCCAATCAGAAAGAGGTAGAAGTTCAAGTCCTGATGACAGGAGCTATTCCGGAAGCAACTCCGATGCCAGGGGCAAAAGCAGCAGCCCTGCTCGAAGCAACACCAGTGGCAAGTCAGACAAGAACACTTCAATACAAATAAAGAATTTGTCGACCAGGCCAGGGGGTAAGTGTCAGCTTTCTTTGCTTGCTTGATAGATTAAGAAGACTTCTCAAGCAGCATAACAGAGATTGTAAATATAAGTGGCAGTTACACAAAGCAAATACGACAAAAGTATTATTTCTAATTTATTACTAATTTTTATTTCGAAAAACTGGGCTTCTTCAGAATATTATAGATACACAAACACAGTGGTAGCCTGGGCGAGTGGTAAAGGCGTAGGTTTACGAGCCAATGAGCAGAGACGCGTTGTTCCCGACCAGGATCGGAACTTTTCTCTACAACCTATCCAGCCAAGCTAGCTGTCCATCCTTTCGAGGTCAGTAAATGGGAACTCAAGAGAATTCCTCAGCGCCAAAGGCTCACATCAACATGATAGCTGCCAGAACACTAGCCCGTGTTAACAAATATTTAAAGCAAAATAAACAAACAAAAATTTGTTGGAAAGTATTTTTGAAACAGTATTTCAACACAAAGGTGCTTCATGCCTTTTTCAACTGTAATTTGTTTGAGATTCTGCTCGCCAATATCCTTCAATGAAATGACAAAGAGCTAGCGCGTGCTGGGATGTGAATGGAGGATGGGAAAATTGGCAACATTTAAGCCGGTTTTGCTGTTATCTCGTCTCATATACAAGGCTATTTATGGCAATTATTAGCCTTCTAAGCTTCCTGTTTGCGGTTTTTTTTCAAATGATGTTAATGTTTAACTCCACTCCCTGTAGATACAAGCATCAAAGATGCTTTGTTCCACGAATTCAAAAAAGTTGGCGAGATTGTAAACATAAAAATACTTGGAACGGAGAAAGAGAGATATGCTCTTGTGAAATTCAGAAGGTAGGTGTTGTTATTTTTAAAGGTGCACTATTTCTTTCACTCCAGGTGATAAAACAGTTGTACAGTAGAAGCTGGTGCGTTTTGGTCAGATTGCAAGGGCTACAAGTATTGATGCCAGAGGAACTAATTAAATCAAGCTATTGAAGCATCAGCCGCGCCTCCTAAAAACTAACAAACTCTCGCTGAAGATCAAAGAGCCAAATGAGCCCCAAGGGATAAAAAGGCCGTTTCATATTTCAGAAAATTGCATATTTTAGACAATTGCATATTTCAGAGAATGGGGCAAGAGAAAGGAATAATACACTGACCTCTATCAAAACAGTCAAATAAAAAACTAGTTACAACAATAAACAATATTCATAAACAATAATCATGTCAATTTCGCATCTATTAGTTCAAACATTGCTCAGAAGTATTCTTATTTCATTGAAACATTGCTTGTAGTCTCGACTTGTCAAGCCTTAAGTTTAGACTTAAGATACTTGCATGTAGTTTGCATACGTCATAATGTTTTTACTTAAACTTACATAAGTCTTGCGAAGATTTTTCTTGAACAACTCTCGAGATTTCTTGAGCATTTTCGTACCACATCAAATTGATAGCAAATGATTTCCCTATAATTTGAAGTTTGCATATTTTATTTAACTAAATAACTTTAGCATGTGTTGCACTTTTAAAAGAAATTTTGCGCTCACAGCAAAGATAATTTTTGGTATGTAAATGGTTCCTTATTTATAGATCTGAAGATGCAGAGAAGAGTCTACAATCAAATAACAAAACATTTCTTGGAAATGAAATGAAAATATCGATCTTCAAAGGTTTGATTTGAAGTTGCTTAGTTTTTCTAATTTCTCCCTTGATATCTTAGTTCGAATGTTCTTATTTTGAAATGAAATGAAGATATCAATCTTGAAAGGTTTGATTTGACTGTGCTATGACTAATTTTCCCAATTACTTTCTTGATATCGGTTTGAATGTGCTTATTCGTGCTAAATCTATATTTATTATTGAAAGCAGTGAAAAACTATTAAAAAATAATAATTCGATGTCGGACGATGAAAAAATGATGATTCTTGAACATAAAAACGTTGAATGGATAGGGAATGCACTGAATTTAACAGGCATGTAGCCTTAGCCCTAGTTTTTTAAAAGAGCGAGGATTTTTTTCAGGGGAAAATAAAGACAGGGAAGGTGAAATTAACTTCAGCATGTATCGAAAGAAACATCGCTCAAAAGATTACGGCCCTGATGACGCTGGTTTTGATCTAAATGCTACGAGAACATTGTTTGTTGGGAACTTAGACAAGCAAATAACACACGGAGATTTGAGAAAGATATTTGAGAAATTTGGCGAAGTAGTGGTAAGTTGGAACGGTGTTTTGTATTTGTTATTGAACCTTCGTTAGCGGGACTAGCAATTGTAGCAAGAATAATGCACTAAACCTAGGTTGAACGGCGGTTTTGAAAAGTCAATATGGCATCCATCCATGCTGGCACAACGCAAGAGGTCCTCCTGTGGCCTTCTCAGTTTTGCAGTTTTATCGATCATCAGGACCTCTCGCCTAGGGACACTGCCCTACTCTGTCCTACTCTGCCCTACTCTGCCCTACTCTGCCCCACGTCATTTAGCGTCCTCATCAGGCCTAAATTTAGCCTTAGTTTTTATGGAAGCAGTTCATATGATTGTTCCAAATGGCAAAACCTATCATTCTCTCGAAGAATTTGTCTTTTATATGGGAAAAAGGTCATCTTTTCTTTTACACGTTTTGACGCGTGTCTGACTACTTTTAGGACGTCGACATAAAGAAGCAAAATCCTGGTATAACAACGTATGCATTCCTACAATTTGTTGATATTGATGGAGCAATGAGAGCCAAGCAGAGGATGGATAGAGAATTTATTGGAAGAAACCGAATTAAGGTATTTAAATTCAAGACTTTGTTTTGATTAATTGGTTTTGGAGCTTAGAACAACATTACGCTTGCAAGAATGGCAGCCGTGAGAAGAATTGTATGATCTACAAAGCCATCCCCAGTCTCCGTCCGGTTTAATTGTGAATTGAATTGATTGAATGCTTGATAGATTGATTGATTGATTGATTGATTGCTTCGCCAAATGGTTACTTGATTGGCTGGTTGATTTATTGCTTGATTAATTGATTGATTGATTGATTGCTTTGCCAAATGGTTGCTTGATTGGCTGGTTGATTGATTGATTGATTGATTGATTGATTGATTGATTGGATGATTGAATGGATGAATGATTGGTTTATTGCATCATTGCATGATTGATTGTTCGATTCAATGATTGCTCTGCCAAATGGTTGCTTGATTGGCTGGTTGATTGATTGGTTGATTGATTGATTGATTGATTGGATGATTGAATGGATGAATGATTGATTGATTGATTGATTGATTGATTGATTGATTTATCGGTTAATGAAATTAAAACTGATTTTGTACTGGGTTCCGGGTATCATTGTAAATGATGGTATAATCAGCAGTTTGTATCAATTTCCTTGCTTATCTTCACAAATAATAACAACATTGTCCCAGTTTGCATGTCTTTGAGTGGCTTAATATTCAAAGATTTAAGGACAGGGACGAGATTAAGATCGTTTTCCAGGCAGCACAGTTTCTTAATTTCTGTTCTGCGTCCCAAACTGATAACATTTGTAGAATAACTATCATAATTCGCAATAGATCGTAGAAAATAATTGTTACGGATGAAAAGCTTTCCCATACTGCGAAATTTCATTATTCCACACGAAAGCAGAAAAAGATTTCTGCCAAATTATGGTGCCCGCTAAATTGTCAGCCATTCATATAGGTCTCTTTATTAAACTTCTTATTTCCGGACGGACTATATGGTCCAATGAACCTCATCGAGGATTAATGTTTTTTAGTACCCCCTGGGAAACTATTGAAATATATAAGTTGTTACTGAAAGCTGTATTTAAGCCGGGAGTCAAAAGGTTCATTCATTCATTCATGACTTCATTCAATTACTTGAATCATATACCATACCATATGAACTGTTGTCTTGTGTATTTGAACATATATAGTTAAAAACTGAAAAAGAAGACGCAAATAAAACCCCATAATTTTGCCACACTAAAGCCCTTGGAACAACGTTTCATCAGAGTGCGACTTTCTATTTAAACTTAGAGTTAATGGCTCGAAACTCGTACCGCCACATACGGAACTACACGCCACACAGTCGTGAAACTCCGATATGGTTTTATCGCACAGTTACCGCCGCGGGAGACGTATGTCTTGTTTCTTTTGACTTATTACATGCATATAATTGCTTGTTTCAGGTTGGTTTTGGCCGTGGTACTCCTACCAATGTCTTATGGATTGGAAATGTTGCCCAGAACGTAACAGAAGGCCAACTACAACGTCAGTTCCATCCGTTTGGTTTCGTGACACGTGTCATTATTGATCGACAAACTTGGCAGGCTCTTCTTAGTTTTGATTCTGTGGATGCAGCAACAGCCGCATTCGATAGCATGAGGAATCGCTATGTTCTTGGCAGAAAAATACTAGTAAGTATGATTCAATTTAATATTTATTTTTGGATGCTGTCTTCGGGAATTATATAACCCGTATCCATGGCTGTTCCTTTAAGAGGTGGGAAAGGGCTGCAGGTGAAGGGGTGACACTTCCCGCTCGATTAGCCTAGGGCATTTTTAGTGGGTTAGGAGTTCTCTGGAGGGATAGATTTGGTTCATGACTACGAATTTTCTTGCTTCATCTCATGATACCTTGCTAACCCTTTTGAGCCATATGTTCCCGATACTTCAAGCAAAAATTAACGTTTTCTGACAGAGGCTAACGCTGTCAATATCTGCATTCACATGTTTTTAAGGCTTCGTTGCCCCGATGTTCTTAGTACCCCTTGTGGAAGGGCACATGTTGGAGTAGTTTTTGCCCAGTTGTATTCACAGCGGGAGTGAAAAGGTTTGCAACTTCGTAAAGTGTTACGAATGATGTGCAAACGATTCCATGAGTAGCGCTTCAAGACTTGAATCTTGAGAAGCTAAAGTTTTTTGCATATGGGTAACCCTATCGGTGGAGTTCCTCCATCAAGACATTTCCATGTTCTTTTTCCAGATCGATTTTGCAAGCCGTAGTTGCAAAGATGGGTTCTACGAGCGAATGGAGCGAACAGGCCAGCTAGACAGAAGGACATTGGAGCCGTCGCCTCCCCCATCAAGGTCAGGGATACATCAAGGCTACCATGGCTCTTACGGCAGGGGACGGGACTTCAAAGGTGGTTACGGGAAAGGGTATGGCTATCCTGGAAGATATGAGCGAGGAGATTTCAATGAGTTTTCTAACCAGGTACGTAACTTTAGGGCTTATCTCTAAAGGAGTAGCTTTCGTATAAATTAAATGAAAATAACGTCCATTCCAAGCGTAAAGTGAAAGGTTAAAATCATCGAATTGAGATGAAAGAAAAGATTTCAGCTTAAAACGCTGTATGAATTTTGAAACACCTTTGCAAAGTTTCTGTTTATTTTTGTTCTGATCTATACTAGTAAAGTTTTATATTCTACATTAGACCCTGCCTTGTCTACCTGAAACATTTTCTAAAATGTTTTTAAGTTTATTTTTCATTGCAGGGCCCGCCAGATTATTACCAAGATAATTTTTACCCTGATGAAGAGTATGACGATTATGAGAAAGAACTAAGGGATTATGGGCATCGTCAGCGTGAACGAGAACGAGAACGCGAATCTGGAAGGAGGCCGGAAAGAGAGTCGAGTCGGAACAGGGATCGCGGAGAACATTACCGGGACAAAGCACGTGACCGGAAGCGAGCTTACACTCCGTTATCAGATGATGACCAGCCACGTGTGTTTGAGAGCAAAAGTGACGATGATGATGATGATGACTACAGTGAGAAGGATATTCAATCGAAAATTGTAATGCCTGGAGCTGGTGGTAAGAAAGGCTCTGCCAGTCAGGAATCATTTCATGAGGTTGGTAAACTCAAAAAAACTATTCCTGCTAATAGAAAGTTTACTTAGTACGTGAAGATGATATTTATGGCCACCGGTTAGGCATCGTCTCTAGATTAGATTAGTTTGGATTAGATTAGAAAAGACTAGATTACATTGGATTAGATAAGATTAGATTAGATTAGATTAGACTAGATTGGATTAGATTAGATAAGATTAGATTAGACTAGATTGGATTAGATAAGATTAGATTAGATTAGACTAGATTAGATTGGATTAGATAAGATTAGATTAGATTAAAGTCAGATTAGACTGGATTAAACTAGATTAGAATAGATTAGATTAAATTAGATGAGATTAGATACTATGTTTACAGAAAATAAACCTGGTTAGCCTGGCGCTAATCCCACCAAGGGTCCTCTCTTCTATCTACGTAATATGAATATTATACAGTGGTAAAAAGTGTCAAGTTTTTTGTTCTTCCGTCCCGTTAGTGTTATATTAAATAATTCAAGCGTATATGGATATGAAAAAAATTATGTCATAACATATTACGAAATCTTGTCCGGGTTTCAATGGAAATGCCAGTCTCTGAGAACCCAATATCCTAAGCAGTGCCTGATTTATCAAAAACTTCTTTCAGGTTTCCCCAGAAGTGTTAAAAGAAGCAGATGTGAAAGGGGACAGGAAAGAGAGAAGGAAGAAGAAGGAGAAAAAGGAAAAATCGAGCAAAAGAAAACAGAATGCGGACAAAGAATTGCCAGAAGGAAGCGAAGCATCTCAGGAGAGGATAATTGATGGTAAAGAGAATGATGAAGATCTCAAGGGACCCAATGAAGAGAAAATAATCAAGCCAGAGAAAAAGAAGAAGCGGAAAACGTCTGAAAAGGGAATTGCAGCCGAGGAGAAAGCAAGAAAGAAAGAATTAAAGAAGCTGAAAAGATTGAAGAAATTGCAAGCTCAGAGTTCAGTTGAAGACGCTGGGGCTGGCTTGACTGAGGGCATGTTGGTGGCGAAAATCGAGCCCAAAGAAGCTGAGAAGCTGGGAGAAAAGAGGGAACCACCTTCGGCTGAAGTTGAGAAGGATAAACAAGACTCAGCATTGATGGATGGGAAAGAATTGAAATCGGAAGAGACGGGTCCGAAAACACCTCCAACCCCTGGCTTGGAAGAAGATGAGCGTGGCTTGCATGGTGACGCGAAAATTGCTGGTGAGAGTGAGAAAGAAGTCGGCGAAATTGAAACAAGCGATTCAGAGATGGAGAAGTTGAAGGAATTGGAGAGCAAGCGAGCTGAATTGAAGAAGCTAGAAGAAGAAGAGAAGCAAATAAAAAAGCAGAGGAAAGAGTCAGAAAAGGACAATTTAAAAGAGGAAGCAGGAGATGACGTAAATGGTGCTGAAGAAGAAAAAACAGACAGTTTTGGCGCGGCCAGCGATACTGAGAACGTTGTTAAAGATGAGGCGATGAATTCAGATTCCGAGGCGTCTGATCTTGTCATTGATGAGATGCCTAAAGAAGATGTGCCGACAGCGAAAGCTTCAAAGGAAGAGATGACTTTGCAAACAGAAGAAGCAATTAGTAGTGAAGAAAAGTTGCCAGCTGTGGCAAGCAAAGAGACTGAGGGTAAAGACCTTGATTCAGGAGCAGATGCGAAGGCGGGGGAGACTGCTTCAAAAGGCAAAGATGAGGGAGATGAGCCCCTTGCTGACAGTCAACAGAAGGAAGAAGACGGGGATAGCGGGGAAGAAGGTGAAGATGAAGACGTGTCATCAATGAAGAATGGTAACAAAGATATGCAAGAGAGTAAAGTAAATGCAGAACTTACAAAGACGGAAGACTTGGTTAAGAGTGAAAAAGCGAAAGACAGAGAAGGCGAAGATGAAGAAAAAATCAAAGAATCTATTGATCAAAAAGATCTGGATGCTTCAGATGAAGAAAGTGATGTTTCAAAAGATCACGAAAGCAAGGATATATATTCTTCGCAGTCAGACTCCAGCGGTGATTTGGAAGATATAGAAGATGAAGATGATGAGGATGATATTCAGAGCGAGAGAAAGGAAGAAAAGGAGGGGGCGAAAGCTGCACAAGCAAACGTACAAGGGCAACTCTCTCCTGAAAGAACACCACCCACTCCAGATCTAGAGGAAGACACCCTGAGAATGCAAGGGACATACCCTGGATATGGAGCATTTCAAAAACAGTTTGGAGCATCAGACAAAGACAATTCACCCTATGTAGAATCTGATGAAGAGAAGAAAGAACTCGAACAGTCCTTAAAGGAAGCAAATTACCAAAAGAGGATGACTAGTGAAGAGAAAAAACGCAAGAGGAGAGATAAATCCAGTAGGCAAGCTTCCTTATCACCGGAACGG
Source organism: Catostylus mosaicus (assembly GCA_964019065.1). Classification (NCBI taxonomy): domain Eukaryota; kingdom Metazoa; phylum Cnidaria; class Scyphozoa; order Rhizostomeae; family Catostylidae; genus Catostylus; species Catostylus mosaicus. Next base: position 1,913,066 of record OZ025200.1, read on the forward strand.
ATTGCGGAAGTAGCAGCAGAACGGATAGGTAGAAGCCCCGCCGAGAAGAGAAGAAAGGAGGATTCTAAATCTAGGAAAGAAGTGCCCAAAGAACCAGGAACGACGTCACAAGCAAGGAATCTGGAATCAGAGATACGAAGCTTCAGAGGCTCACCGAGGGACTCACCTGATACAAGAAAAGAGGCAAAGAGAGGGGAATCCCCGCGTAAAGACAACTCAAGTAGACGACGCAGTTCTCTTGAAAGTGCACAGAAGATAAAGTCCCCTGATTCGAGGCGAAGCTCGCCAGATCGAGGTAAGCGTGATGCATTTACCAGAAGGGGCTCTCGAGATAAAAGTTTGTCACCACGAAGGAGACATTTGGACGAGAAAAGACCTGGGGGATCTAGGGGACGTGAAAGGGATATTAAAAAGAGAGATGATGATATAAGAAATATTGAAGATGGCAGGGAGTTCAGAGACGTTCGTAGGGATCATCCAGATTTCCGAGGTGATAGAGAGCCGAGGGACATGAGAGATTCACGTGATAGGGGATTTAGGGAGCAGGTTCGGGACGGAAGAGAATTTAGGGATGCACGTGATATGCGCCCACATGATAAATCATTCAGAGGTGTCCCTGAAGATAGGTTTGGTCGTGACAGAGGCTTCGTCAGAGACAGAGATATGCATGGAAGAGGAAGAGGTGATATACCAGATAGAGGATTCGGCCGTGGAAGCCATAGAGGACATGCCCCCTACAGAGAAGGGTATCGAGACCAGGAAAGACCAGGTCGTCACTCTCCGCCACCTCCAGTGGATCAGAGAAGCAGAAGCCCATTGCAAAGGTACCCTGGAAGTGCCGAGAGAAGACCGCGGTCGCCGGAATTCCGTCACGAAGGGCGGCGGCCACGAACGCCAGAACACGTGAGACCAAGATCGCCAGGTCAGAGGTCGGCAGAACGTAGGCATGGTCGTAGCCAGGAGAGGCGTGCATCCCCACCTCGGAGCCATGAACGTGAGCCAGAGTTTCATCGAAAAGAGACAGAAAGACCGAACTTTCGAGACCAACCTGATCGAAGAGAAAGGGACAAAGAAAGAGAGAGAAGAGACAAGGTGAAAGAAGAAACACCACCACCTCCACCACCCCCACCAGAACCAAGGAAAGAGACACGTAAGTTGTTACAATCATCATTGCTTCGTTAATCTAGATAATTAATTTTGTCTTTAATATCTACCGTTGATTTTGTTTCAGGTTTTTTTAGCTGTAAAACTTGCAATACATGCTTAAACTATATTACAAAACACTGCATTGACGAGACCACAGGAAACAGGAGGCGATCTTTATTGTATATTTGTGGATCAAGATTGTCAGGATTAAGGGAATAATAATTTGTAACAGAACATAACATTGATAAAATATTAAGGTTTAATCTTACGTAACCATACTTGAAATCCTTGAAAACTAAAACGTCTACTGAATTACTCAATAACTGCGTATCACGAGATAAAAATGCTTGTTGTAACGTGACAAAGTGCAATGTTTACAACAACTTTATGGCAATAAACATAAAGGCATTCGGCTGCAACGAAAGATATAGGCAGTTGCATTGTGATTAAATCCAAATATTAATGATTGTATAAGGTTAGCGAACATAAAGGCATTCGGCTTTAACGGAAGAAAATGCAGTTACATTCTGATTTATTACAGTTATTAGCGGTTTTATAAGTCTAGCGAATGTATGAGGTTATCCAAGCCGGCCTGTTTTGTGAATGAATCTTAGAGTCAGTTCAAGTTTTCTTTATTAACTAACCATTTACGTGTCATAGAGACTATGATTTGTAAAGCATTAAAGGACATTAATGTTTCATTCATTGTGAAAGGGTTAACAAAACCTCCTATAAAAGAAGATTTCTTATTTTAGGCTCAGACAGTGGTCTTCACCAGCAGCCTCAAGACCCACAGCGTCCCGCCGCTCCTCATACAGATAGTCCCAGTGGCACTCCTGGTTCAATGATAACGCCGAATCCTCCTGTGTCTGGGGGTACTCCAACCCCAGCGCATTTCACGCCACCTCCTCCACCACCACCGACCAATGCGGATACCTTGTTGGATTTGCTTAGGAGGTATCCTGTCATGTGGCAAGGATTGTTTGCATTGAAGAATGACTCGGCAGCTGTACAAATGCATTTCTTATCAGGTAGGAAGTTGATTCTGATCTTCATCATGATCACTACAATCGTCCCTATCATAATCATCATCATCATCATTTCATCATCATCATCATCATTATCATCATCATCATCATCATCATCATCATCATCATCATCATCATCATCATCATCACCATCATCATCATCATCATCGTCATTATCATCTTTCGACTTTTTTGTAATCCAAGTTGTATCATTTCTCTCTGATTAACCATAACTTTTTTTACTGTAGCCATTTATGTTTTGTTTTTTATTCAAGGTAACGTTAGACTTGCAGAGGCATCCTTACCGAGATCAGTATTAGCTGGTGAAGTACCTCCTCCACTGCGGATATCACAGAGGATGAAGTTAGAGGCGTCACAGCTTGAAGGAGTTAACAAACGAATTAAGGTAGTGGCATCAGTTATGCTTATCAAATTTGTATTTTTACTGATCTCTAATTCTCCTTCGATTGATTATCCTTAAGTCCCTCTTCCAGTACCTTTGAGTTCCTGTATACTCACTGGTTTAACGAGCGGGACAATATTAAGATCGTTTTCCAAGCAGTTCATGGAATAATTACATGTTCTGCGTCCCAAACGGATGACACTTAAGAATGGAAGGCTTGCCACCATCTCCGTGTCTATTTGTTTGATTGGTTGATCGATTAATTGACTGATTGATTGACTGATTGATTGATTGACCGATTGATTGGTCATTCAATTGATTGAGTAGATCATTGATTAGATCAATGGATGGATTGATTGACTAGTTTTTTAAAACTGTCTTCATAGTTTTTTCTCTGTGAAATAACTGGTTAACTAATTGGTCTGTTCATTCATTGGCTTTATTGTTGATTGATTGATCGATCGATTGATTGTTTGATTGATGGATTGATTGGTTGATTGATGGAGTGATTGATTGATTAATTGATTGATTGATCGATTGTTTGATTAGTTGATTGCTTGATTGATAAATTGATTGATTGATTGATTGATTGATTGATTGATTGATTGATTGATTGATTGATAAGCTGATTTAAGATCCTGTTCATTCTAGATCCCTAATGAACACTGTATGCTATTAGCCCTGCCATGTGGGCGTGACCCATTGGATGTGCACGCCCAAACACGTGCTCTTAAAACTGGCTTTATCACGTATTTGCAAGTGAAGCAGGCAGCTGGAATAATCAACATCGTCAACTCGGCAACAAAACAGGTAGGCCATGTTTCATTTATCAGTCCACGAACATGCTTAATATCGAACATGCCAACCCTGATATTTTACAGATTCGTTGATGATCTTTGTCATAGCTCAAAATAAGGTTGTTCTAGAAATCACTGATCACTTCATATCAGATTTGTGAAACGATTGTTTTGATCGCAAAACCTCAACTGCCTAAGATAAATTTATCCTCTGATTAAGCCTTCTGTGGTGTTTGTAAAAGAGCCATGCGCATCTACAAATACAACTGCAATTCTTCGTTCTCTGTACTTCACAAGTAACATTTTCTCTTCTTCATTTGCAGCCAGCGTATGTTCTCCACATTTTTCCACCATGCGAGTTTGCTCAAACACACCTTGCCAGAGTTGCTCCAGATCTACTCGACAGCGCTGCAGACAGTGGACATTTGATGGTCTTAATAACACCTGTGTAACCGAAAACCTGGTCCTGATAGCACCATTGTAACCGACAGCCTGATAAATTGACCTCCTTTGAGTTGGAATCGTGTTTGACAGCTGATCACCAGGATTGCCTGTTGCCAAATGATTGTTTGACGCGGTAGCCGAACGTGAAATAAACAAGTGAGATAAACTGTAGCATTTGAAAAATCAATCACAGACACATTTAAGTAGGTATTTATGTATATACACATATATACATATCTTACCGGCATTATAGATGTATGTATATTGCCAGATTTATGAATCTGGCCGAAACTTTGAGGATTGTGGCATTTTTATGAGAAATATTGAACTTTTAAGGCTTGACTTCTTTACGAAATTTACAAACTCAGCATTTCATCATGGTCGTTTTTGACCACCGCCATGAAAAGGCTTAATCCGATAGATTTGTTTGAAATCTGGACTGGACGATCCATCATTTTCACCGCTAGAGTTTCTCCCTCCTTCACTTCTGCCTAATGTATTCTTACTTAAAACATTGTATGTCATATTACACATTAACACATCCCAGCTGAAAGAAGCATTCATTGTAAAGAATATTTGTAATCCCATGGGATAATGTCTCAATGAAAATGTTCTACAACCGCATTAAAAATTATGAAACTTAGCGTACACTTCGGACTAGAAGAATTCCCAGTGCAATGCAAAATTGTCTCTCTCCGCGCAGGAGTACAAGTGGGTACCTTGTCCGTTCTTATGAGCGCCCTCTGTGTACTATAACTACCTACTGGATCGAGCAACCTATTGTTTTCGAATCCAACTTTTTGAAGCCAGATCGGCGCCATATTGGTAGGACCCAAACAAAGAACAACAGCGAACACCCACGTGTATACTCAATAAAGTTAATACATTTTAACCTGTTAAATGGCATTTGATTATCCATGCCGAGTGACTTGCCATTGACTCTGCACTAGAACCCGCAGCTTTATGGATCCTAGTAAGATGGCCGCCATCGAAATTTTTTGGCTTCACTTCCTAAATGATAGTAGCTCGATCTAGTCTCTTTTTGAGATCAGTGACTATAACCCACAACTTTCTAACGACAATAAACCAATCTAAAGATGCCACAGTCTTTCAGAGCAGGCAGTGCCAAAATAAGATCTCGAATTAGCCTGTTGTTAACGGGGAAACAAATCAGAGCCTATTTAACTTAATATGTAAATTTGTCTCAAGGCAAATACATGGATTTTTCAGACTTTTACAAGTTTTACATTTTGTTCATAATACATGATACATGGAATGTACTAGAAATACAACAAATATATATTTTCATCCGTAATTAGTGTGTTTAGGATCATAATTAATACAACAAGAAACTAGTGTTCTTTATTGATGTTTTTTTCCTTTTAAATCTTGGAAATTTCGTTTTTACCTTTTACGTCCTGATGGGAGATGATTTTTGCAAAGATCTCGGCATCAATAAGAAACCTATTGAGATGTGAAAATACGATTTCATGAAGACAGGGCCAGTCATAGTCACCTTAACTTACTCTTTACCCTTCCAAAATTGTAAAAATTGCCCATTTGTAATTAAAGCCTATCCTGCAGCGCCTATTTCCCCCCCCCCTCCTCAAGACTCGTATTTTCATCCGTGGGAGTTTGCTGTGAAGGCTTCTCCAAGTTGCTATAAATCGGTGACATTTGCACTCAAATATGTTTAAGGTTCTGGTTATCTTCCAATCTAAATTAATCTGTCTACAACGTTGACGGATCAAAGTATTTATATTAATTTTATCTGCAATATGAATTAATGAATATTGATTCGCAATATTGATGAAAATGTTTTCACTAAAATGCTTAATAATTATGTACAGCAATTAGTTATGATTAAGTATAAGACTTTGTAGACAGGCCCAAGGCCATGGCGGGGGGGGGGGGGTGAGGGCTTAGAACCCCCTCATTGAAGATTAACCCCCCAAATGGATTCTCTAGTTGCCAACTTTCTACTGGATAGAAAGATACAGTCCCAACAGTACAAAGGGAGTATCGATCTGATATCATATCCTCTGTCCAACACCCCTCTGATCCATTTTAGTTTAGTATAAATTTTTTCTTAAAGGAAAGTCATCCTCCATAAAACTTTATGTATTAGCACAAGAATGGGAAGACGAAACCACCCTTCTTTGAAATCCTAGAATCCAGCACAAGTGTATCATGAGTTGTGGCTTTAGCCCCCCCTCCCCCCTCCCCCCTCCCCTCCCCTAGAAATTTATGCTGGCCTTGAGGCTGTTTGTATAACTGAAAAACTTGCCTAGAAGTACCATGTCAACTATTTCATAATTATATGCTTGCACATTAGAGAGCAGAGCTGACATCAGCAGTGACATGCAGGGGGGGGGGGGGGGTTCCAGATGGAAAATCATAAATTTTCTGACAATCACCATTGTCATCAGCTTTGTTTCATAGAAAATCCTAAAAGTTCTCCTAAGCATACAGGTTGTTGGGCAAGCATGTCTCAGGTCTTATTGGGGGGGGGGGTGCCCTCCATTGGCACAAATCTGCAAAATATGTTTGTAATTTATCTATTCATCTGCATTACTTATGCTATTATCAAAACAACAACAAAGATATTTAAAGGTCTTAGTTGAGTGCAATGAAATGAACTAATAGATATATTCTCAACTGACCCTTTACAAGAGTAACGTAAGAAGAAGTATGGCAGTGACTAAAAGTAGGAATGGTAACCATGTCTTCACTGCTGCTCCAATGCTAGAAAAAAAATATGAACAAAGTCAAATATATATATTTAACTATACTAACCATAAGGTTGCTATCCAATTGTAAATTAAAAGTCTCTACCTGGAAATCGAACCCCTGTCGCCGTCACCAGAGTCAAGCAACCAATCCACTTTGCCACACAGGCACTGTCAACTATTCACTGTGCCTGTATGGCATAGTGGATTGGTTGTTTGACACCGGTGACGGCGAACAGGGTTCGATTCCCAGGTAGAGTCTTTTAATTTACAATTGGGTAGCACCCTTATGGTTAGTATTTATACTCCATGTCAGCAATTGCCTTTTTGAAGCTATATATATATATATATATATATATATATATATATATATATATATATATATATATATATATATATATTATATATTTAAAGCTTCAACCGCTCACAAGATCTGAAGATGATTCTAGCATACATTGTCATTTAACCTGTACATCTCAAACAAAATATAATTTTTCATTATTTTACCAAAGATTAATTTGCAGTAATGCAAAACTACCTGTAAAATAACTTTTATTGTATTTGGAAGAATAAAATATGAAAAGTTTTTATTACAGAGGTTAAAGGTTTTAGTTGATATAAACAAAATATTTACATAGGCTTGACCTGGTAGAAGAAAAATAACTGAATATCTTTAATTTGAATAGTGCTCATAAATATAGAGTCAAAAATAATGTTTTGATTAGAAATATCAAGATAAAGATGGTATGTAGCATTTTCATTATTTTTGCAAAACATCTTGTTTTACTGGTTGTAATACAAACTCTAATTAGACTTGATTTGATATCATTTCTCTGCGGCATTTCAGAATCATAAACTTACCTTGCATGCTTGCCATATAAGAGCATAAGGAAGCATAGTTTAACCATGTTCCAATTCCTTGATTGATTGTATTCCATAAGGTTAAGTGCCATTGCCACATGTGAGTGACAATTGTCACAACATAGGTTATGCTAGAAATGTACAAAAGTGACAAAAATCAGCATAAGTACCAAACAAATAATTTTATGTTAAACAAAAAAGCATCCAGGTGAAAAAATAACTTCAAAATGCTAATTTTGTGCTCACTTCTCTTTCAATTTTGAAGATTAGGTGCTAAGCGTGAAACAAAGAAGGTGGAAATTTTGAAATACACTAACTGAGCATGTAAATACAACAGCATCATTTTGCAAGGGGAGCATTAGGATCCAAACCTTTCTGCTATTTCTTAAAAGTTTTTCATCATATATGATGTTTCACCAAAAGCTTGCCTCTGTGATAAGCTTTGCTGTTTCCAGTCAAATTGCTTTTAGTTTTTTTTACATGGAGGCTAAGTTATATACAAATTCGCCTATATAAATGTTAGAACTGCCAAACCTGTAAAAATGGTTTCCTTTTCAAATTTATGATCCATTCTTTTAGATTAAGTTCTAGAAATCCTCATTATAGTTTCTAACTTTTTTTACTTTTTTGTAGCTGGACAAGCAGACATAGCAATAAGATTTGTTGAAGCTTCTAGCGTATGGTAACACCCTTGTAGATTATGACAATTAGTTAACAACTTAGACACTCTCACCATTCTCTTCTTGTATTCATCTGATGCTATCGATACTGCATTGTCCCATCCCATTTGAATGTTACACACTTTACCAGGATCTAATTGCCAGTACCTTTGAAAATAAATTAAATGAAGAACTTAGAAAAAAATTCCTGATCAGAGATCAACAATATTCATGGGGGCTTATCAAAGATTTTCAATATTATAGTGTGGTTAAGTGTTTTGTAATAAGCGTTGTAGGTACCTCGCCCTTGTATTATGTAGCATTATCTTATATATGAAAAAAAATTCAATTTCATCCTTTAGGTTTATTGGGAAGTTTAAAGAGGCAAGAAGTATTTTCTGATGTTAACAGAGTATGTTACTTCTTAAGGTAACATATAACTGGTCCCTATAAATGATGTGCTCGCAACCTCAGAAACAGGGGGGAATTTTATGGATGACTTTATTCCCAACACCATCATTTCTGCATCAAATATGCCATCTTTAATGTCTTTTAATCGTTGTGTGTGCATACATCTCCATACATCTGCTAATCTTATTTCCATGTCTGGCTTTGTTTTTGTAAATTTTTGCAACAAAAACTTAGCAAAACATGATGTTTTCAAATTCAATTAAAGGCAGCATACTTTGTTGGTTTACCAAATGCCATATCATCTTCCTGTAATGAAACAGAAAACTCACTTCCTTTAGATACTTATAAATTATGCAATTCTAAATTAATGAAGTGACTATCAATCTTCTTTCACTTTAATAGAACTGTACTTTACTTTAAAAAGTGTAATCTTACATTTTCTTCATGTTGATAGCATCATAAAATTTTTACTCTGTTATACATGCTAAATATTCCAAGTTCTTTGAATGGCCTAGCCTTACACAAACTGACCTTTGAGTTGCACTTACGGAGGGATACAACTTGAGTATTTTTGCACTGCAGAGGTCTCCCTAGTAGTGCATCGACTCATGTATTGTTACCAAATAAACAAATGTCAAATGTGTTGATTGACACTAGTGCACAACCAGATGCTATTGTGCAATAGGTGAAAGAGTCTTTATGGATATGGCATTCTGTTCACATTACAATATGCCAGTCTGCAGAGCGTGGCAACTGCACGCACAAGAAAATTTACAGCAGATCGAAGTGCACCCCAAAAATTAGGCCTTACACGCATGCATTGTATGCGTATAGGATCAATATAGGTTCACCTGGCATTTCATACTACCTAAAGCAGCTTGGTGCACCCGAGAGAGTCAGATGAGCATGCACTTTCTACCGTGCACGCGCGAGATCTCGGTGAGTTCGGCCATGCTCTGCAGACTGGACAATATGGCTATAGTGTAGCTCTGTTTGCTCAAAAGTGTGACTGTGCTTCTTTCAAAATGTCATATCTACTCGAAGAGAAGTAGCTGTGAGTGAATTTTTTTTCCAAATAAATGGGAAAAATTCATCTACTTCTTTAAAAATTTCTATTGGTCAGGAAAAACACAAGGTGCAATTGCACTAATCTCACAGCTATGGATCCGCCCCTGTTAATAGCAAAGCTTTATTAGCAGTTATCTTTGTATTGGGAGAAATGTAGCTTACTTACTGAAACATAGTATGGTCCAGCGAAATCACGAATTACACCAGAGGACATTGCAATGCCCATATGACCAATGAAAGGAAACAGCCATCTAGAAATTATGTCAAGAAGTATCAAATTTTGAACTGCAAAGTGTGTCATAGATCTTTATAACACTCGCATTTTAAAGGATCTCAGCTCTTGCATACGTAAAAAGACGGGTCTTGATGGTTACTGATTATTTCAAATTGTGTCAGATTTGTTTGTTTGTAAAACTTGAAGATTTGTCAGATGTGGAACACAGTGCAACTTACGTCAAACAAGGAATTGGAGTCCAAACAATGCAGAATGGATATCGATTTCTTGCGAAATTGATTCTCGTTCTTTGGTCTTCCATGGATGAAATGTTGTTTACGCTTTCTTCTCTCTGCCTTTCATCCGCCATATTGTGGTTGCTGGAGCCTCGAGACGGAAACGAGACATTGGGTGCCTTGAAGGGGGCAAATATCGACAAACTCCAGGGAACGACCCCCACAGATAATTTAAGGCTAAAAATTAAAAAACCTATGAAAAGTTAGTGGTTTTAGCAGGGGACAATGATGGTGGCTGATCTTACGGCTTTTATATTTGACTTTTGCGTCGCACCTCAACCTCTCTCTAATCAGCAGCCACTTTTTTGCCACGGTGGCTTCTCCTGCGAGGCAGAGAAAGAAGACTTCCGGAAGACGGGTGCATATTAGAATGCATAATTAAGCAGGAACAATTAAAACCTGATAGTGAGATTGAAATCGTCAAACAGAGGCTATGACTCTCAATTCTTATTGGTCGTTCCAACCACATCGTCATCTTTCCTTAATTTATGCTATATTTATTATAAATTATGTTGAAATCGAGAATAACCAAAAAAAAATTGACGTAGGCAACCTTCTGTGATACATTTAGTATCAGAGAGGTTTTGATTGATTCCTTCTTTCCATTTTGGTTGGAAAAATCAACGAAACTGTGGCTTTTCACCGTAAAGGCTAGTCCAGGGAACCGATTTTAGCCGGCAGTAGCCACCTCTGCTTGTCAGGTAACATCGTGTTTTTTTGTTTAATATTTCATGACGATTCCAACTGCCATGTCACAATATTTCTTGTGGCCTAGTTTATTGCCTGTGGCTGATCTCAACAAGTAAGATTAAAAGTCATGGCTCTCGAGTTTATGTAAGTGATGTATGAGAAAAAGTTTTCTCTTCACTTTCAATTTATGATCTATTAAAAGAACAAATCGGCAATTTATTGTCATCTACTTAAATTGGAATGGCAACAGTTGTTTATGATCCGTTTTTAGATGGTTAAGCACCGTCCATGAATTGTCCTTCATCACTGACGTACATGACATGAGTGAATTTGCGATTTCAGTTGTCACGCTCTCATGGTTGGCTCGTTGGCAGCCTTGAACTTTTTCATTACTTGTTGAAAATTTCAGAAAATAACAAAAGATGTAATACCTATAATTTGATACTTTTTTTACAATTTTACAGCGGGGCTACTAGAACTTGACCGTACAAACGGACAGGAGTATTGGAAAATGGATTTAAACTACTACAGCGGGGAGATAGATCCCAAAGGCTTCGCGGACAATATGGCAAGCAACTGTAATGGAAACGAAAACCACCATCCTACTGAAAAAGTGACTGAAGATGAAGAAGCACCTCCAAGCTATGCTGATGCTTTCCCTCCACTGCCAACCACGCCAAATGATTCTGGGCCGACATCCGGACCATCTTTGAAATGGGGAAAAACTGAATCAAAGTACGTGCCAAAGGCAACACCGAAATCTGCTTTGACCAACATCACGCAGGTAGGCCATATTTCAAATCTCTGATATTTTGTTAGGTTTTATTTGACTTCATTTACATGAAGTAAAATGTATGTTAAGTATGATTTTGAAATGAAAAATTTGAAAAGAAATATATCACATCTTCCCTTGCATTCTTAAGCCCTTCATTCCTTTTAAATTAGAAATTTTGCGAATTGAAAAGTCCTGATTTGAAACTGAATAATCACTTGCAGGTCTTCAGATAATGTCCTTATGTTAAACGGTTTTTAAACAATTTTTTAAGAGAAGGATGTCTCCAAGAATAGCGCCTATAATTACCTTTAGTTCAAAGTTTGATATGTTGTTATCATGTGACTTCTGCCTTTTATAAGAAACAGACGAATGACAATGTAGGGGAAGGAAGGGAATTTTTTAGTTTTTAAGCATCATCATGTCAAATGAAATCAGATGGAATGCACAGCTTGACAGTAATGTGTTTGGAAAGAAGTGGACCTTTTTGTGAAAAATTAAAAAATTAATGGCTAAAAAATTATTTGCATGAAATGATGTATTCATATGGGCCCAGAATGCAGAGTATGGGAATGGAGCACCCAAGATAATTCTAAAATTCAAAGTTTCCAACAGTCCAGTTCCAAGTTTCTCTAATGGAAGAAAGTATGGGAATCTCTTTTGTTTGGAAAATTATATATAATACTTATGATGTCATTAAAACAAGCTGTATTAATGAATGGTTAATTGGTGATATTTTCATCATTCAAAGTACTTGAAAATACTAAAGGTAGTAGGAATAAAATATTTTGTTCTTATCAGAAACATTGTCATATGGCCTATCAAGAAATGTGTATAAAGGTTCCTTTTCGACAAAGTTTTTAATCTCTTAAGTAAATTCTTTGAACCATGGGGCAAATTAAAATCGCTTCTGTAAATGCTCTTCCCAAAAATTCAGCCCCCTTGTAGGGGGGCTGATCAGTTGCTTTTATCAGCCTGGGGTTTTTCATTCTAGAGTAAACATAGGGCATGGTTCATTAAAAAGTTTGTATGTGGGCAAAAACAACAGGTTTACTGGCACAATCATATACAACTGTAAAAATTAATACAATAGTGGTTGTTTTGGAATCATCCTTAGGGGGCTGTACTATATATATGTAAAAATCTTGAAATTTTGCTAATTTTAGAGGTCTTTAGGTAAAAATTTTTATTTTTTGGATATTGTTAGCTTCAACCTTAAAAGTTTGTTATCAGGAATTTTGATAAAAAAGTGATTGGATGAATTGCTAATTGTGCTGAGACGTAAACTTAATTAAAATTTTAAATTTACTTGCCAAATCATTTGTTTTGATATTTAAAGAACCACAGAAAAATATTTAAATATAGCAGGTATATATCCACATGTTGAATGTTTGCACATGGACAAGTGGTTTGCAGCTGTGTAAACATGATTTGTTTGTGGTCTGATGCAGATGTTACTTAGAACACACATATACATATATATTTTACACTTGAAAACGGTATTATGCCTATGTATTGCAGGTCATTAGCTCTTAAGCACTACATATGACAGGACCTTTCTTTCAATGTCTGTAAAGTCAACAATCTGTCACTTCAACTTGACATCTGTGCAAATGGTCTTGCAAATTTCTTAATTGAAATCTGTCCCAATTGAAAAATCAATATTGATGCATCCTGATGGAAAAAACAAAATATAATGTCTCAAGAATTTTGATTTAATCCATCAGGTTATGTAATCTAGTTATTGTTGTTTCCAACTTCACTGCCTCTGAAAAAATGGATAAATTTATCATAACCCAGTGTTCATTGAGGTGTCATCAACATAGTGCATGATAGAGTAGTTTTTAGGTAGAGAAAGTATTAATTTCCCTTGCAAACCATTGGTGGAATGTAAGTTTATAAATCCCATTAATTATCCAGTGTCTTTGATTTAATTGACCCTAAGACGAGTAAGGTAGGGAGCAAAGATAAAATTTCAGTAGCAACTTTCAATCATCTCTGTAAGTCTTGATGACAAACAGCAAATTTTTTAACAACTCTATGGCCTTTTCTCATAAATAGTGTTTTTAAAGTGATTTAGATAAAAAGCATCGCAACCAAATTTGGTGATGTGTGTTCGCATTATTCAGCCATAAACACAAAGATCTTTTTGTGTTCCGATGACTTTGCACAGGAGACTATTTACACTTTAATCTCAATGTTGACAGTTGCATTGTCATAATATTCTTTTTTGGATTGTGACACACTAGATCTGAAATTTCTCTGCAGGTTTTCAGTGTCCCATACGAAGAAAAGAGGTACAAGAACTTTAGCAGCTTTGGAAATGGAGAAATGGATAAGCAGAATTCAGCAATCAGAGATGTGATGTCTAAAACTGGAACAACCATTGAAGTTTGCAATGCAAAGGACCAAAGTTTGACCATTGTGGTAACAGGTGAGTTGAGTTGTTTTTAGATTTATATTCAAAAAGACTAATCTTACCAATAATAATAAAATAATAATTATATATAATAAGTTCAAAACTTTATACTAGATAAACACTTCAACTAAAGAGAAGCTGTTATCAATGTGTGTCCAGTTAAAAATAAAGAAAACGATCTAAACCAAACCTACATAAGTGAACAGTTATAAAAAGAAGCACGTGGTAAAATTTTACATTAAGATTGTTTGTGCATTTCAACTGAAATGTTGATTTGAAAATAGATTTGCTAAACATCTGCTGAGTTCTGCAAACTATTCTCTTTTTGCATTAATCATTAAAAACATTTCACAACATTTCTCCTTTTTGGTGACATTGAAGCAAGCATTTCTTTCATCAGAGCCTCAGGGAAGTTCATTTAATGTTTGGCATATCAACATCAGTTTTTATTCACTTCTATTTTCTTCCTTCATTTTCTTTTTTTCTATATAACATAATTTTAGATTGAGATGTAAAATGTATTCATGGCAATGTGTTGGTATCATTCCTTGTCATAAGAAAATTGCAAATTGGGAATTTCTTGGTATTTCTCTTGCAACATTTGTTTTACATTTTACAGGCAAAAAGGAAGGTGTTGCTCAAGCAAAACGCTTGGTGCTGAACGCGCTCCAAACTCAAGCTGAAGTCAAATTGCGCATCCCAAGGGAACACCACAAGTACATCCTGGGCAAAGGTGGACAAAAACTGAAAAACCTTGAACTGCAGACCACAGCAAAGATAAACATCTCTAAGGATTCTGATGCCATTACGATTACTGGAACAAAAGAAGGCATTGCTAGTGCTGCACATGAAATTCAAGTGATTTCTGATGAACAGGTAATGTTACTCAAGATATCCTTGATCTTTGAAGCTATATATACACCATAAATCCTTGAATTATACATCATAGGCTTATAGCAGTTTTAGAGACAAGTTTGTATTGCAAAAATCATTTTCATGGTGGTGTTTGTTGTCATAATTTATAGTGAAACATTAACAGCATCTTCATCTTCATGGCTGTGCTCTTCCAAGACCATGAAGTATGGGCAACTCTTGTGCGCATCAATTTCGCCTAGTATGAATTGGTTGTCTTCTTTGCTTAAGGCAATTTCATCTTGGCTGTTATCATGCCTCGTCCAGCACTGCCAGGACTCTCTGACTTGAAGCATACTATCTGGTCATCCTTACTGCCATCATTGGCAATGTCATTTACTGAAATGCATATATTGTTTCAGATGGCAAAAATCAACATGATAGTGTTATGGCTTATTAGGGGGTGCTTTGTAAAAACTTTATATTTTAGGATGGGGTTAATTCAAGGAGGGATTGCACTTATCACAAATATCACATATAAGATTATGCATCTAAATTGTATGGATAGAGATTGTACATCAGAGAAAGCTTAAAAAGCAGTGAAACAAGGAAATTAATCAAAAAAGCCATTGAAACTGTCTGCATCTATATGATCTAATAAATGGCAATAAATTTCCTTAATCTTACATGTCATCCATTGATGCAGAAATGCCATCTAAAATAGATCAAAAACCTATTCTAGAATATTAGTATATTTGTTCTCCACCATTACCTGGGAGCGGGCTTATTACAAATTTTTGCACGGAAGGGGTGTTTTTATTTAAAGGGATAAATTGAATAATTTTGTTATATGTTTTTTGTTTGTGGAATACTTAAGTTGTTGTGTGTGTTTATTCCATATTGGTTTTATACAACATGTTGTTTTTGGTTGCACTGTTGATCAACAAAGAGAGTTTTGGAAAATTGAAGTTTATTCATTTTTAGTGATTGATCCTTTGACAGAAAATACAGATGCAAATTTTTATAATTTTTCACAAGAGGCAGGGCATGCTCTTTCCTTGTTTACATGTGTTAGCAAATTAATTATTGCTGTTGTTAAAATTTTGTCCAGGTAAAAAAACATTGTAGCAACAAACCAGATTAAAATAATAGAAAGAATATTCTTACCATTTATATGTATGTCTCTAGGCTAAGCTTGCCTTTGAACGTCTGCCGGTGCCAAAGATCTATCACCCATTTATTATTGGACCAAACAATGCTACAGTGGACCAGATAACGGCCAACACTGGAGTAAGAATCAACATCCCGCCACCGTCTGTCTACAAAGATGAACTGACAGTGGCTGGAGACAAGGATGGTGTGAAAAGGGCCGTTGAAAAGATCATGGAAATTTACAAAGAGAAGGAAAGGAAGTGTAACACAGTCTCAGTTGAAATCCCAAAGCAGCAACACAAGTATATCAAGAGACCAAAGGGCCAAGGAATCCAAGAGATTTTTGCAACAACTGGTCAGTGGCCTTACTAATACTGCTATTGATCCTATTTAGAAGTTTTACTAACCCACCCCCCCCCCCATGCCCCAAGATAGAAGCAAATTATATCCTATACCAGATGTAAGAGGTGTTTAACATCATTGGTATTTGAATAGTGAGAGCCAAAATGAAAACTCACACACTACATCTCATCTATCATTCCATAAACACAATCTGACTCCATAATCGATTGAAAATATATAATATGTGATCAGGGTATAAGTTGATTGATGAATGAATTGCCATCACATGGAATGTCACATGTAAGGGTGACAATATGTATCCTTGTAGGAGGAATCAAACTGTCCTGAAAACTCACGCACTACATCACATCTATCATTCCATAAACACAACCTGACTCCATAATCGATTGAAAATATATAATCATGTGATCAGGATGTACATTGATTGGTGAATGAATTGCCATCACATGGAATGTCACATGTAAGGGTGACAATATGTATCCTTGTAGGAGGAATCAAACTGTCCTGAAAACTCACGCACTACATCACATCTATCATTCCATAAACACAACCTGACTCCATAATCGATTGAAAATATATAATCATGTGATCAGGGTGTACATTGATTGGTGAATGAATTGCCATCACATGGAATGTAACATGTAAAGGTGACAATATGTATCCTTGTAGGAGAAATTAAACTGTCCTGAAACCTCTGTCTTACCTCAGGAAAATGTGTCTTCTCGTTTTATCTGATTTTAAACAGAGGTAAACCAACTGACTGTGTTTGCTTTGTTATCTGTTTGGTATAATACAAAAATATACAGCAGGATAGCAAACACAGTTATATATGTATATATAAATGTTTAATAAAGGAGTGTTCTCAGGAATAGCCAGTTCACCAGATCTTAAGATGCTTGCGATGAAAATCGCAGAAATTTGTGAATTATCTCACAATAAGTTATTTTTCATTCATTGCCTGCCTGAAATTTTATATTGGATCATGGGGCTCATTCGTTCATTTCTTTATTCATTCATTCATTTCAATCATTCATTTTATACATTCCTTCATATATTCATTTCATTTACTTCTATATGTATTTAAATATTCACAAATTATCCGGTTTTTTGCCCTTTTTGTGCTGTCAGCGATTTGTTTATCCATAGTTAAGTACTTAGAACGCAGACCCAAATACAACAACAGAAATCCGATACACTGTGGCCTTTTCAACCTAAGTTTTCATCAAAAATAGTATAGAAAAGTATTTTTTGCCTCTAGGTGTTTCTGTTGAAGTTCCACCTGAAAGTTCAGACCAAAGAACGATCACATTGAGAGGAGAACCGGATAAGCTAGGCCTAGCATTGACACAAGTCTACGAAAAAGCAAGCAGCGTTGTTACTGTCGAGATCGAAGCACCAAAATGGCTGCATAGATTCATCATTGGACGTGGAGGCCAGAACATCAAGAAGATCACAGAAGGTTCCTCTAAGGTTTGCTCTCTTGTTATCTAAAGGCAGTCTGTTCAGCGTCGTTTGGTTAAAAGAAACAAAGGACATCTTATTGTTCCCCGATCCCTATCGAATTTATTGCAATTTCCAAACTTAAACTCTATCTTAAAGTATATCATTACGTTAGTTCTGACGGGTTTTCAAGCTGAATTTTACATAATCGTTGCACTATTCTGGCCAATATTGTTCGTAACAGGAAACTATTCTAAATGATTTGCTGGCAAAATAGTCAAAACAATCGCATTTGCTACAGTAATCGCCTGGCTGCCATATTTCCTTCACCTCTGTTTCTTCCTAATCCGTTTCTTTTACATTATTCCCCTTTCATTTTGTAGTTGTATGTTGAATTTAGCAAGGAAGAGAATCTGATCAAGCTTGAAGGACCACCAGCTGAGGTTGAAGCATGCCGGAATTCATTTGAAACTTCAATTGATGAGTTGGTAAGTCAGTAACAATATCCCTCTCGAAGAGTTCTTTGGGCCTTCTTCATCTCGTGTGTACCAATAGATCATTTGAAGTTTTCGCACCCGGAGTTATTTTTATTTTACTGTTAAAACCCATACAAATCTACGCTTTTCAGGGGGTAGCATATTCAAATAAATTAGGTGAAAGCGTAAACTATTATAGAAACTGCCATCAGAATATTTACAATATTTTGTACTCTACCCCCTGAAAAAAATTATCTTTTACGGTGTTTCTCATTGGTCTTATCTATTTAACAGATAAATACAATGGATTTTGCTGAATTTGCTGTTCCCCAAAAATGGCACAGACACATAATCGGCAAGAGCGGAGTGAATGTGACAAGAATCAAGAATGAGACTGGAACTGCAATCAATTTTCCTTCTGATGACGTTGTGTCTGACATGATTCGCATTGAAGGAAGCCCATCTGGAGTTGCTGCTGCAAAAGCTGAAATTATGCAGATGGTAAACAAAATGGTGGGTTTTTCTCTTATCGAAGTTTTCTAAATTTTGTAAATCAATCAAGTTTTATATCAATTAGAAACAACAAAATCTAATGAAATACAACTACATTGAACTGTGACCTTCATTGCGAAGCAAGAAACAAGGTCACTGAGCCCTCGCCATGAATGCAACCTGCATTTCAAGAGTAAGTTACAACTGAAAAAAGATAAGCAAAAAAATTTTACAAAAAGATAAAGAAAGAGGTGCTGCTGTTGTATTTCGGCATTGTTTTAAACTCGCCAAGGTTTTAATAGAGGAAATTGTAGCTTCTTATGTGATTCTGTTTGCAACTGTACCCAATATCGATCTCTAAACAAGTGTAAATGACAAATGTCTTTCGGGTTTACATCGGCAGCATTGAATCAACCGATACCTGAAAGCTGATAAGAGAGGTCTTGGCGCGATATCCTGTTCAGGAGAAAATGTTTGTTGGTCTCTCTTCCAGTGCACAGACATACTCACTACTGAAAAATCGTTAATTGCTTTCTTAGTGGAATGCAGTCTATCCTATCCTTTTAATTTAGAAATATCCAAAATATATACAATATCAAATATATAGCTAATTGGCATTATGCAAGGTGCTAAAGATCACGTGGCGAGTTAATTATAAACGGTGCTTTTATTATTCATGGACGACGCTTAAAGTCATTTGTTTTTTATTTCAAAAAGGAAAATGAAAAGACAAAAGACATCATAATCGATCAGAAATTTCACCGTAACATCATTGGCGCTGGTGGAGAGAACATCAACAAAATCAGAGACAACTTCAATGAGGTGCAGATTCTTTTCCCAGATTCTAACAAGAAGAGCAACGTTGTGACAATACGTGGGCCAAAAGAAGAAGTTGACAAGTGCTTCGCTTATTTGAAGAAGTACGCCGCTGAGCTTGCCGCTGCGAACTACCAGATTGAGTTGCCCATCATCAAGAAATTCCATCGTAACATCATTGGTAAAGGTGGACAAAATGTGAAGAAAATCAAGGATGAAACTAACACTAACGTCAAGATCCCGACTGAGGGAAGCCCAAGTGATGTCATTGTTATCACAGGTTACAAGGCACAGGTGGAGAAAGCAAAGAAGATGATACTGGCGCTTCAAAACGAGCTAGTAAGTTGTTGTCAGCCAGTTAAACCTTTCGCACCCGGTTTTTTTTTTCATTTAACTATTAAAACCTATATAAATCAACGATTTTCAGGGGAAAGCATGGTCAAATAAATTAGGTGAAAGCGGTAACTATTATAGAAAGCTGCCATCAGAACATTTACAACATTCTGTACTTAACCTCCTGAAAAAATATCTTTTACGGGGTTTGTCTTCGGGCCATATGGCCTTCAGGGTTGAAAGGGTTAAACCCTGCTCAATAGCTTTAATGTAGTAATTATCATTTTAATTGACAATTTCCTTTCAGTTGGCCCATACAGGGATGGTAGTGCTACGTTGTAATTTATTTAAGGGAGGTGAAGGTAATATAATGCGGCTGCAATCAGACTTCATCTCCCAACAGACAAGAATCCCTGCTGCATGTCATTTATCTCTTTGCTATTTTTTCAGGCCAGCATTGTCACCGTTGAATTGAAAATAGCCCAGAAATATCACACATCGCTCATTGGCGCAAAGGGACGTCTTATCAAGTCCGTCATGGATGAGTGCGGAGACGTGCATGTAAATTTCCCGGCTGAAGGAACCAACAGCGATGTTGTCACGATCCGGGGTGTCAAGGAAGATGTGGAAAAGGCAAGGAAACAGCTTCTTGAGATGGCAAGTGACAGCGAGAAGCAGCATGCAGAGAGGCAACTGAGCAGTTTCACTTCAGAAGTGCGTGCAAAGCCAGAGTATCATAGATACCTGATTGGACGTGGTGGTGCCAATATCAGTAAGGTGCGTGGATAGGTTTGTGATGTTGCTTCTCACATAGGAATATTGTCACCTCTGTTGCATAAACTTTAGAGTTAAGCTCGTTTTACATCATTTAAATCACCTTTGAACCCTTGAAAATCAACTTTAAGGGCCACCCTCTTAAACTTTTGAAATGAAACGAAAGGAAATTAAAGAAATGAAAGGAATCCATCATTCTGTTTTCATTTAGATCCGTGCTGATACCGGCGCACGCATCATGTTCCCAACAGCAAAGGATACTGAGAAAGATTTGATAACAATCATTGGCAAACAAGAGGCTGTTGAAGCGGCAAAAGAGGAGCTTTTGAAGAAAATCAAGGACTTGGTATGATGTTGCTAAATTTTATGTCACTATTTGTATCTATATAACTTGTGAGCAGTGGCGGACACTTGTGGGGGGGGGGGTTCGAACCGTGATTCGAACCCCGTTCTCCGTCATCGTTGTCAAACGACCAATCCACTGCGCCACACAGGCACGCAAATGATATTTGTATTAATATTTGAAATGTATAAGAATACAAACTTCATCTATTTGCAACTAATTTCGACCGCATTTCATTGCAGGACAACGTTGTTGAGGATACGATGGACGTTGATCCAAAATACCACCTCCATTTTACGTCCAAAAGAGCTGCGGTTCTGCGTGACATCGCGGAAGAATTCGGTGGCGTTTCTATCAGTATGCCAAGAGAGCCTAACTCATCGCGCGTCACTTTGAAAGGTGCTTCTGATTGCGTGGAGGGTGCCAAAAAGCGCATGAAAGAAATCAGCGATGAGTTGGAAGCAATGGTCACAATAGAGTGTGAAATACCGCAGAAGCATCACCGCGCGGTAATGGGACAAAGAGGAAGAAATGTACAAGAAATCACTGGCAGAAACAATGTGCAGATCAAGTTCCCAGAGAGATCGGTACCGAATGGAAATGCCGATGAAAATGCCGTTAACGGAGACGTTAGTCCGCGTCCGGCTTCCGACATCATATTGATCACCGGTAAGCAGGAAAACGCTGAAAAGGCGAAGGAAGAGTTGCTGGTTAGTCCCTTTAAACTTTATTTTTGCAGGAAATTTAACATTTGAAGCTACACAAAACAATGCACTTTTTAATGCTTGTTTTGCCCAATTTATTCTAACACAATAGCTTTTTCATCACTTAATAACCAATGCGTAATTAACGTTAGCTAAAATGAACAAAAAATACATCAATAACAGAGAGAGAACTATTACAATTTTCTGTCTTCTCATTAGGAATTTGTACCAATATCCGAAACCGTGAAAATTCCATTCGAGTATCATCGTTATATTATTGGAAAGAATGGAGGTGAAGTTCGTTCATTGATGAATGAATACTCCGTCAACATTGCAATCCCACCAACCAAGGATGAGTCTGAGGACGTTGTGGTCACCGGACCAGCTCAACGTGTTGCAGATGCCGTGAAAGGATTGCACAAAAAGGTGGAAGAAATCGAAGCTGATATTGAAGATAAGGTTAGTTGATTTAGACTGCAGATTATGCAATACTTTCGTAGCCCAGGTTTTGTTCTTGGATTGATCCTTTATAAATATCAATTGTTTTGAAAATGAAAATGAAATGAAACGGTTTGAAACGATACCCCTGGAAGCTTGCAATTTCTGTTGCCGTTTTGAATAGATTGTATGCCCAACTATTGGATGCCCGTTGCCACTATGTGATCCGCAATTAATAATTAATCAACTTTTTTCTCTTTCATAATTGACAAATTATTATTGCGTTATTTATCACTGCAGAAACTGCGCAGCTTCCAATTGACACTCGAAGTGCCTGTCAAATATCACTCAAAGATCATAGGCCGCGGGGGAGGAGTGGTGAGAAAGCTTCGAACTGACTACGATGTTCAAATCCAAGTTCCCTCCCAAGATTCTGAAGGAAAATCAGAAAATCCCGTCATTATTCTTACTGGATATGAAGACAACTGCGAGAAGGCAAAGGCTGCCATTCTTGAAATGGTCCACCAATTGGTAAGTAGATGACAAGCACTTCTTTGAATAGTTTGGAACACACTGCCCCCCCCCCTCAACTTTCTTGTTACATCTCTGTGTAAGTACAGTAATGTCTGCTATGTAAGGCGATGCAAATTGTTTATTATAACAAGACTGGTTTTCGGGGCTGTCCGAAAAGTCTTTGCCTAATGGTCTTGTAGCCAATGTGATACGACAATTGTCAAAAACATGCCGAAGGGTGCTGGTATTATCAATAGCACGTATGGGGTAGAACCATTGCGGGAATCAGCAGAGTCTGAATCCCATGTGCATTTTGGTCGTAACAAATTTCCGAAACCTTAAACAACAGAACACTTGCTCTAATGTGTCCAATTGAAGAGAGAGGAAAGGGCTGTCAAAGAAATAAATATCCTAATGTAAATAAACGAAGGCGAAGTTTACAAAGCATTTATGAAATTGACCAACATACTACCCCTGAATAGATTCCCCTAAGTAATAAAGACTCCTCATTGTTTGCATTTAAGTTGAAAAGTCTCTATAATAATTTGCTGGATCTATAATAATAGCCCCCCCCCTACCGTTCCAATAAAAGCTGAAGACCCCTCTTTGATTGCATTTAAGATGTAAAATATCTTTGATAATTTTCTGGGTTTACAAAAGCCCCTCCCCCCCCCCTACCGTTCCAATAAAAGCTGCTTCGCACTAATCAACAGGCTCAAAAACTTAATATAACCTAGGCCGCTTTCTTGTGCGCAGGAGCAGCTGGTTTCCGTTGATGTGACAATTGATCATCGTGTCCATAATCGCATCATCGGACAAAAGGGGAAATCTGTGCGTATGATAATGGACACCTTCAATGTGGACATTCGGTTTCCACGTGACCAAAATGATGACACTGTGACAATTACCGGACCCGAAGATGCCGTTGAGGATTGTGAAGAACATTTGCTTATGTTGGAAGAGGAATATGTAAGATTTTCTTTAATTTTTATACCTCCTTATTTCTTGACTCATTGCCCCCTGATGCCATTTGGAACTCACATACAATTTATTGTGGGAGCAAATGATGCACGGAGGTACATAGATACAGGAAATATCCTTGCTTTAATAAACTTGCAGTTGATGTTGTCTGATCAACTTTGCTAATATTGACATTGTTGCCCCCAGGTATTTCTTTGATTTACAGTAACTTATACTGCGCCATATGGCGTCTGCAGGGGGCTATGAGTTGCAGGCTTTTTATAACTACATAGATAAAGCTGTTAAAGGTCGCAAGTATTGTCTCGCTGCAGCCAACTGATACGAAATACCGACAGCGTCGACCTGAAATCATCAGAATCATTTTGGGAGACTGTCAACAATTGCTAACGATAGAGAGCGGTAGCTAACAACTGAGAACGATTGCTAGAGGTTACCAACGATTCATAACAATTTAAAACGACTGGCAACGATTTCCACCGATTCGTTACGATTTACAACGATTGCCAACGATTGCTAACGATCTACAACGATTGCCACCGATTGCCAACGATTGCTAACGATTTCATATTACTGGTAGCAATTACGAAGAACGGCTGCGAACGATTGCAAAAAACTGACACCGATTGCCAACGATTTTTAGCGACTGTGAACGATTTATAACGACTGAAAACGATTTATAATGACTGTCAACAATTGCTAACGACTGCCAGGGACCTAATTGTTGAGGTTCGCTAAGACAGGATAAGTTGATGTGAGCAAGCCTGAAAGAATGGCTAATGTTTTGTGAACGTTCTCTAAACACGCTGCATTCTATTTTGTTTTAGCTTGATGATGTACGAGAGCGTTACGACAGTCGAAACACAATTTCCGACTACTTTGCCAAGAAGTCCAACGCAAATGCGGGCAACGAGCAGAAGAACACCAAAGGTTTCGTTGTCCGTGATGCACCATGGGAACAGCAATCAGGAAAGAACGGCCTGCAGCAAGTCCCGGATTCATCTGACACGCAGGATTTCCCTTCCCTTGGCGGAGGCGCCGAAACCAAAGCTAATGGGAAACAGGGTTCGGCTGCATGGGGCGCTTGGGGACGTAACTGAAAAAACATTGGACTTTGTTTTGAAACTGCACCAATTTAATTAAATTTGTCTTCGTAATTTTGATAATAGCACTCTTGGGAAATATTTCTGAAATTCGTTTTCATCAGTGGAGCGTACCAATTAAAACTCTCCATTTTCGCTTCCGCAAAAAACGACAATTTCGATGCATGCAGGGTGGCGGATGTTTTTTAAGTATCCTTGAGTTTGGGAGGTGTTGTAATTAAAAAGTCTTCCCCCTTTCTTCTCTAACAACTACATAATTCACCCCCTTGAAAAGCGACAAAATTTCCCTGTATGAAAGATCCATTGTTATTTTCTTAACTATCTGAGATCCACTCCTCACCAGGAAACTTGACTCTCTATGTTCAGCTTCGTCGAATTTTCAGAAGTGTTTCTCATGGGCTCAATTGACATCAATTAGATTTGTTCTTATACAGAAGATATTTGCTGTTACTTAAAAGAAAACGTTGCTTGTTCTCGATAGATTCCATTTATTGTTGGTTTACGCAGTCAGTTACTTGGGCTTCATGTACTGCTAAACTGTTTATTTCTACAAAAGTTTATCATTATTATTAACAAATATATGAATTATTTTAATAGAGTGCATAGTGGAATAGTTACAGCAAAAAGAAAAGTTCTAGATTGAATAAATTGAAACCTCGCTCTTGTATCTTTTGCTTTCTGTACAGTGTTCCTCAGCTTGTTCAACTCATCCTAATATGATGGAGACAATGTTTAGTAGCCTCCTTTTCAAAGCTATGACGTACAGGACCACGCTTTCTATTTCGCATTTTATGCAATTAAAAGTGTCATGTTGCCATTACACTATAATTCTCTCAATAGAAAAAAAACCCATTTTATTGCGTAACTGTTTTTTGAGAAGTGATAAACACTTAGAGGCCGATAAACATTATTTAGCCTTAAACATTTATGGCGCGGGTCCTGGGGCAATTATCCCTCCTCCCCCCCCCCCTCTCGACAGTACTGACTACATTGGGCCTACTAGGAACGTTCCCCAATAGTTACACTGTTAAATAATATCCTGAGTGTTGGCGGAAAGAATTTACTGACAAAAAACTGAAATTCTTTAAAGCATTTCGATATGATAATGTACTACAGCCAATTGCGAAGTATAAAAGGATTTTTTGATTATGAGCGTCTTAGGGTTATGCTACGCTTTTTTTGCTTCAATAAGAATGAATTCAGAATATTGTCAAATAGCTAATATTTCTTTGCTTACAAAAGGTTTTGTTTCAATCACGTTAGGTTTTGCATCAGATCTTGTCACGGAGAAGCCACTTGTTTGAAAGACTTCATTAAATGTAAGATAAAGATATTAAGAATCTCGTGGGAAATAATTCCTGCTAGGCTTGTTAGAAACCATTCGATTATCACAGAAAGGACATCAAATGTTAACTCCTTCTGCGACAAAGATGGAAAGGGTGGACCTATCTAGAGGCCAGGACAAGGGTAATCTTTATTGTTAAAAATGTTTTGTAGGCCCATTTGGTTGGCATTTAACTGCCACAGTTCTTGGGGAGCTTGTGCTCCTAAAAATGACTAGAAAATCTTAGCTAGAAAGTAAACAATTCGTTTTGCCCTAACTGTTCTGCAAAGGCACACCTCCCCAACTTTCCTTCTGGTACTTGTTTGAAATGACAAGACGGCAGGACTTAACAACGTAATGAAACAATTGCCCCCCCCCCCATAAACATGTAAAAACCCAACCTCCCCCCTCTACTACCAGCACTGTCTCATAACCTTGCATAAACCCTTTTAAACTGTTCATATACTGTTGGCATACATTCTAAGCTTACTACAATATATTTCAAGCTAGCAATTAACAAACTAGAATTTTTTTGTTATTTTCAAATGATTTCAAAAGTCAGCAAAGCGAGTTCAGTGCCTTGTTTATCCGTAGTGGGAGCTGCCTCCAACTCTTACAGCGGAATAATACAACCCAGCATATTTTATGCATCTTGGGTATGTTATAACACCAACTAGGCTCTTCGCCTTACGTTTGCAAGCATTGAGCATGTTTCGAAGGAAAACGTTGTCACAGCCTAGTCTAGACATCCGTTTCTAGAAAAGTAAGATGACATTAGCTAATAAAACATCCACAACTGAAAAGATACTAGAGCCTAGGAACTACCATCAGTTGTAAATTGTTTCACCCTTGCAAAAACCAAGTTTTTAATATATAGATAAAATCATATATTAAGGTATTAGAAGATGATTTTAAATAATATAGCACAATGTAAGACAAAACACAATAGAAGATGGTGCCTCTGAAATAGTCTCTCAGTTCTGCTTGGAATTTGGATTGATATTTGTCCAATCGACCTTTGCATGTCAGCTATCCTTCGCCGATGATTTGATGCAAGAAACATTGAACCTGTTAGGATAACCAGAGATATAGAGCTGGGGCTCTCGGGGGTCTGAGCCCCCTAAATATTGAGACAAAAGGTTTTACATAACTGTATAATGTTACTACTCAATGAATTAATCAGTAGACCCCCGTCTCTTAAGCACCATTTGTCATTTTTTCTAGCCCAAAATCATTGACTGTTATCTTAAGCTTTTTTGCATATACTCACGTAATGGTAGCAGTAGTCATGAGAATTGCAAGCTGGGGTGAACACCTTCTTGTACGGGAAAGGCATGCCAAAGGGGATGCTGCATCCATTTGGTCTAAACGGCCCGCCTAGGGAAAAGCATTGATAGTTTAAAACAGATGAAAGTATATATAGAAAGCGTCTACCATGAAACTTTATCTGATTTTCACAATACATTAAATATGATTCTTATACGAAATTTAGGCTGGATTTTACAGCATCGCAGAAAATGCGCGTCAAGAAGCTCCACGCGTCTAGAAGCTCCGCGCGTCAAGATATAGACTGCTAGCGAAAGATATTATCAGTCTTACAAAGCAAGATTAATAGCCTGATTAAAGCTAACATGCTAAGCAAAACACTTCCCACATCTTGAAAACATTAAATTATACCTGGCTACCCAATAGTTATAAATTCTTTTAATCTCTACCGTGGATCGAGAAAATACCATCATTTACGGCATTCCCTAACGTACATCACAACGTCTTCGACTTTCCTGATAATGTTAATACAAGGCAAGAAGCTGATTGTACCTCAAACACTGTATGGCATTGGAGTTAAGATACTTACTTCTTCGCCTTGCTGATCTCCTTCTTTGGATTGATCGTCTTCGGGTAAAAGATCTTCTTCGGGTAACAGACCTTCTTCGGATAAAAGACCTTCTTCGGGTAAAAGATCTTCTTCGGGTAACAGACCTTCTTCGGGTAACAGACCTTCTTCGGATAAAAGATCTTCTTCGGGTAAATGACCTTCTACGGGTAATAGACCTTCTTCGGGTAACAGACCTTCTTCGGATAAAAGACCTTCTTCGGGTAAAAGACCTTCTTCGGATAAATGACCTTCTACGGGTAACAGACCTTCTTCGGGTAACAGACCTCCTTCGGGTGAAAGATCTCCTTCGGGTAAAAGATCTTCTTCGGGTGAAAGACCTTCGTCTCCATCCCGATCTTCGTCTCCATCCCGATCTTCGCCTTCCCCAGGGGCTTTTCTTAGGACCACTGTTCTCTGATGCTTGGACCCCACCATCTGTGCCTTCTTCATTCATTGCGTCTTCTGCTTTGTAATCAGCTCCATCATTGTTGGCACTTTCTCCCGGTGCATCTAACCCATCTTCACTTTCTTCCGGTTCATTTAATTCGTCTTCGGCAGAATCACCATCATTGAGTAAATCTTGATCTTTCGTTCCTTGACATTGCCTTATAACGCTATCCACGTCGCTTTTAGCGTCTGACATATGATGCTGCAAATAATCAGAGTTTTCTTAGCTGTTACGTTCAGGGAGGGGAAGGAGGTGGCTAGATGGGGTGGCTAGATGGGGTTGCTAGATGGGGTGGCTAGAGGAAAGGAGGAAAGAAGCTAGGAAGAAGAGTGGAACTCACCCATGTTGCGCCACAGATTTTTGGCGCGCAGAGTCGCTTGTAACAATAGGACAAAACGTGATCACAAAATATGACAGTTATTGTCAAAGAGTTAGTCACGTTTTGTTAGGGGTAAGCGAGACCTAAACAACGCTACAAATACTAATCAATCTACAAATAGTAAACTAAAATAAGAAAACAAAAATTGATAATTTTCTCTTTATTCTGTTTTTAAAGGTTGTTTGAGTGGATGCCCGTTTATCTTCGAATCCAAGGGTATTACATAGCAGGACCTAAGATAAATAAAACTTGATATTAGTTGATGAGGCCCCCTTGACTCTGAGGCCCTACGGGGATGCAGCCGGGTTGTTTTCTTTAAGGGGTGAAATAGCCTTTGAAGCAAAGAACGAAGGGCTCCTGTGAGT
Source organism: Catostylus mosaicus (assembly GCA_964019065.1). Taxonomy (NCBI): domain Eukaryota; kingdom Metazoa; phylum Cnidaria; class Scyphozoa; order Rhizostomeae; family Catostylidae; genus Catostylus; species Catostylus mosaicus. The sequence continues at coordinate 1,942,172 of OZ025200.1, forward strand.
TGCCACTTGAAAATAAACATTGCAAATTTGTGCTTTGTTTAGAAACCAAACTTTTTACCATTTTGGGCTGAATGCCCCCTTGACCCCCTGGACAAACTCCTGCCTAAGGAGCAACTAATTGCATCCTCTCCACAATAATAACACAGAAAGCGTTAAAAAAGGCTCACCTCGACACAGGCAACATTGACATCACTTTCGACATCCGATGCATGTGCCAAATATAACAGTGCCAGAACTGGAGAAAAATGACGATTTTTATGGTGTAGAGAAGACATTAAAATATTTGATAATTTCTCAAGCATCTTATCAAATTGAGACTGATCTAATTAAACTTGTTTGTAAGAAAGTTGGGAATGACTCCAGTAGTCAAACATGATGCACCGACCAGAGCATTATAGGCAAAATTGTTTTAACCCAGAAAATGAAAGTACCGTACTAATTTGCAGAATCGCAATTTTCATAAAATTTAGCATCATAACATTACCACAAAAAAAATGACGTAAACGTTACAACGAGACGATCAACAGCTTTCATCAAAGTGGAAATAAAAATTCATACAAAATCCATTTATATGCTTCCCATTTAGCCCCTAAAGCTGCCTAAACGATCAAAAACTTCAGTCTCTGAACGGTTTGAACCAAGGCTACAGATAAAAAATGCAAGATGTAAGATACTGTAAAATATACTTTTATAGTCAGCATTTTGAGTATTTTGTAGAGAGAAGTCACACAGTTCCAATCACGCAGAGAACAACTTCTTGGTAGTTTTTTGCAATTGGAGAGGCCCTTATGTGCCGCTCAGAGATATATGCAAACATTTGTGAAAGAAATATCGTTCTTACCAGCAGAAATAGCATGAAAAGCCCTCATCTTTACCAAGACAGCGTTGCTAAACCAGGTCTTGCTTGCTTGCCCTTAGATAAACTACGCGTTTGTCTTCCGTCTTTGGCTTTTGGTTTTCTTGCCAAAGGGGAAATACTCACTATATTTGGCACTTTTATGATTGGTCAAACTGTGTGTTGACGTCAAACCATTGATAAATGACTGATTCGTTTCAGCTGAATTGTGGGCGTTTCAGCATTGCAGCATAATGATGACAGATTTTCTCCGCAGCAAGTGATGCAGAAATTAAGAAATCATCCAAAAATGCCCCCCCCCCCTCCCAAGAAAATCAATAATCCCCCCGTCAGCATGCCATTTGACGTATTTCCTCCTTACGAGTTACGAGTTCCTCCAAGCTTAGGAAGCATGTTTTAATTCAAAAAACTACTGCCCATCGCGAAAAATCAGCCGTTTTGAAGAATTTTTTTTCCAAAACAAGGCATCGAAGGCCATTTTCTATCACTACGTAATGCTTTACAATGGTGAAGGTAGTAGGTGAGGGTAGAAATATTTAATGGTTATTATTAAAAGTTGAGAACGTTTTAGTTGGTGAGAAGTTTGAGTATTATCCGAAATAACTGATGATAAACCGTATAATGCCACCCCATGTTACCACCACGTTCCTCGCGTATTAAAATGATATTGCTTTTCCATCTGAAGTTGTTTATCTTGCCTCATTTCTTGAAAGCTTTCCAGACTGATCATTAGTCTGCTGCATTTGCTAACAAGTTTCCTGATCATTAAGTTTTCTGGTCTACCAATTTAACATTGGGGTTGAATCATCCGGAGTTATTTCCTCTAGTTATTTTTAAATATAGAAACACAAAGTGATCATTAAAGATTGGGCAGTTCTTGAATATTTTTACTGTCGAAGATGAAATCCACTTTCTCTTATCTTGCTCCCTTTTTAATGCAGATAGACAAAAATTTCTTCAAGAAATCTACAGGACTTTCCCTAATACTGCCACATTAAATGAATTAAATATGTTCCTTTGGCTAATGAGCCAAGAGGATTACTTTACAACAATACGTTAGAGGAATTATTGCAAAAAGTCATTTGAAGAAGAACCAAATTTTTAAGCAATCCTGTAGCATTTCAAATTAATCTTTGATAACTTAGTAGTTTTAATATTTCTTTGCTTGACATTTAGCTTTGCATGTAGTAAAAATGTTAAAATTTTGTTATTGTTGCGTTATTTTAAAAAATTTTTTGTAATCCGCTGTATAATATTATGCAGTTAAGGGCCATATCGGCCTAGAAACTTGAATTTGAAAAAAAAAATAAAGAGTCCAAAAATTTCCAGATCAAAAGTCTTCTGCAGGATATGATCTTTTTATAGAGGGGGGATTGTCCCTAGGGATGTATGCTGCACTCTGAGGCAAGGGGGCAATACAGTTAAAGATAAGGGCAAAACAACTGCTTCTCATTCGGCCAAGATTCGATCAAATTTTGGTTGGCTGGTCGGTCAAATTCCCCACTCAGAACTGCCTGCCTCCCCCCCCAATCGTCTGACCCTAGCTCCGCCCCTGTTTAAAAGTGTCCTATATTCAAGGTATTTGGGAATAAATCTATAAATTTACAGCATTATCTACATATGTTGATAGGGATTAGTGGATGGATATTATTGAAATAAAAAACTGAAAAAATTAATTAAGTGTATCAATAATGTTAGGCTTCTGCCTTCAATGAATTAAGTTAGGCTTCAATTTAAACAGAGACTGGATAAACAACCAGTTTGAATGACGTAGGAATAGAATAGAAATGGTGTGGATTCATATTTGAGCATAGTCAAAGTTTTTGGCATTTATTATGGTTTGAGGTCTAGTCTAAAAAATGTTTATTTTTCTTATCTTTCATTTTAACACGTTGCACCGAAAGGGTCTGGAACGAGCAACTTGTGGCCTAAGACCAATTTCAAAAAGGTTATATACAGCGACCTGTAACATCAAATTAATTATCAATATTACAGCTGATTTACAATTTATGAGGATTTACAAGACCTGCATCTATTGAAAAGGGCAGAGGTTTTCTATTAATGCCCACGAAACGTGATTTCTGAGGCCAGTTTTTTACTGAAGATCGCGTGTTATGATGTTGCACTGCTAGGCCCTTTTTTAACAAACAAGGGTCAGTTCCTTTCAAGATCAAAATACATTCTGGAGAACTGATAAACTGGTGTTTGATGATTGCTTTTGACTTACTAAATATTAATTTTTTGAATTAAACCGTGGATTATTCAGCTAATTTTGTTTTTTACCGCGTACTCCAGCGCAATTTTAATGCTTCAGGCTGAGATTTATGGTCGAGTATAGATACTTGCAAGAAGACTGTCGTAATATTGAAATGTTGAGCAGACGTGGAAAACCTTGCGGTCCAACATTTTTGTTCATATTCTTACTGTTATTAGCTGGTTATGGATATTATTTATACAATGAACAATTATCAAAACTTGTGGAATCTGAAGGCAAACTTGGATTGATTAAAAAGAAACAAGTATCATTGAAATCACAGTTGCATGGTAAATGGCATATCAATCAAATTTATATGCATATTTTGTCTTAATAGTTTGTTATCCACAAGCATTGGCTCTTTCATGTTTAAATGCTAATTGGCACACGGGGGCAGATGCATATTTGCTTTATGGAGTGTGTCTTCCAAGTGGCAAATATCAGCTAGAAAGGACCATGTTTTGCCTCAAGAGAAACCAATTTTTGTGAGAAAGCAGTCGTTGGATGGACTGTGTCTGTCTAGAAATACTATTAATGTGACCCACTTTAATACAACAGGGTGGAAAAATTCCTTTTTTTTGTCTGTTAAAACAGAAATAATCCACATACAGAGCCAGCTTATCGCAATAAAATAGTGGCCTACTTCACAGACTCAACTTGTCTAAACAGCAGTCTTAATTTTGAAGAAGGTCTTAGCCTAGGCTATCAAATAGAGGCTGAACTGTGAAGGGGATTGTCAAGCCCCTCTCACCTTCCCTCATTTGCACCCCTGTACAGGCAGTAGCATTGAGCTGAAAAAGTCACCAAGAGGGCTCTGCATTCTATGAATTCTAAATTCATGAAAGGGCATTGATATGAAGTAAAAATCTACCTTTTGTCTCAAAAACTCTTAGACTTTACTTGAAAAAATAATTATTTTGTCCTTGATTCCTTTTACCATTTTAAATATTTTCTTTAATGATATCCGAAGGTGAAAAAACCCAGTCTCTTATAAATCCCTTATGGATAAAAGATCTTCATTTTTTTGTTAAAAATTTTGGCAATGTTAAAAGCATTAGATCAGACAGTTGTTTGATGCTTTTGCAAAGATTAATCTATTTACAAATAGTTTAAACTAAAGTTATTTTTGTGGATAATGCTACACAAGAAATTATGATATTATAAAATATTTATTACTTGAAATCTTCTATATTTGCAGTTGTCTATGAACATAGAACTAAATTAGAAGCAGCATTGATAAAGGAAAAGAAAAATCATAGATTGACAAAGCAAGGTATTTTACTTATTTGTTATCAATTTTACCTTCTTTTCAAAAAATGTTTCATTTAATACTACTGTTCATCTAAACTTTTGAATGAACTTCAATGAACAGAACAAAGCAGAAAAGAAATAAAATATAAACTCAAAAAAAAATATAGAATAGGCAATTACATTTTAGCAGTTGTACTTAATTTTGATCTTTTTGTTTCTTCAGATTTTATTTCTAAAATGAAGGAATGCCATGCAAACTTAACAAAAGGAAAGGTATATAATTTCTATATTTACCATACCTTTTGCCCTCAAGGATTTATAGGTACTTGACAGTTGCTAAAGATTAGTTTTATAAAAGTTTGGTTTATACTGGATAGTAGATTTAGAGTTATCAAAGAAATTTTGCTTAAATTACCCCTATTGAAAAGAAATTTTTTTTTGCAGTGAAATTGAGATAATTTATAGGGATAGTTATCATAGCAGCCAGCTGATATCCTTCAACCATATTCCTAATTAATTCTTTTTACATTGTTTAAGGTTTTTAAAATACATTGATAAATTGTTTTACATCTTGATACCTGTGTTAGCACAGATTCTGATCTTGGATATTCTTTCTGTTTCCAGTGTCTCCAGTTAGTATTTCTTTTTATAGTCCTAAAAGCTTCAACAAAATACTTTCTCATATGATAAACATGTTGTGTTCAAGATGCTTTTGATGCAATACATAGTAAAATTTCTTTTACAGTACGAATCAATGAATCGATTTAATGCATTAGATACAGAACACAAAATGCTCAAGGTAATCTTGCGATTATAATTTGACACTTGTAAGGTATTATTTCAGGGGCCCTGCCAAAGGGAAGGCAGAGGGCTGTAGCTTTCCTATCAGGGAGCATTAGCCCTCCTGCTGGGGAAATGTTTTTTTTGCCTATCTGGGAATCATAACACAAAGTTGTGTTCTATTGTTCAGAAGGATACCATTTCTGATCTGTTATAAAGCCCCCCTGTTGGGAAACCTAGCCCTTTTGACAGGCATATGCTGGGGCCTGTATTATTTTGTTCAATAATGCCACGGTTATATAACAAAAAATTCTGGAGAAAGATATTCTCAAATGCAGTAGTCAGGACTATTTCAGTATTGACTTAAAAAATCAAAATATATATATTTTATAACATTTTTATTCAACAACCTGAAGAAGCCTGTATGTCAGGGCAAAATATTTTAATATCTGATCATATTTGCTTTGTATTCGGGCCACTTTGCGTTGTTCATGATATCTACCAGTATGAAGGAGCTTTTTCATGAAGAAATATGAAGAAACATGTTTATATGACATGTCTTCTTCATCTTTAATTACCCCTGCCTTTAGTTCTTTCTCTAGGTTGCGAATGGATGGGAGTTCTCTGATATCAATTTAATCAGAACTTCCATGGAATTTCCCTGAAATCATCTTACAAGAATTTGTCCCCTTGTTCTGTATTTGCACTATGATGTTATGTTCAAGGCTCTATGCTAAATTTTTGCAATTATTTGCAGGCCAAACATGAAGAAGTAAACACAGATTACTCAAATTTGCAACAACAGTATGTTCGATTGTCTGAAGACCATCAAAAGATAGTTAATGGACAAAAGGAAGATTTTGAAAGGTTAAAAGATACAAAGGACAAAGAATCAAGATCTTTGCAAGGTAAATTTTTGTTAGTAAATCCCCTTTTTTTTCCATTTCTGATTGCTGAATGCTTGTTGATAGATTTCACAGACATCTATATCTCGTATAGACAATGTTAGTATTTTTTCTGGTATTCTGATCATAGTGCTGATTGTATTGAGATAAATCATGTAAATTCCAATTTTATCATGATCAAATAATCAGTCAATCAATTAATCAATCAACTGGCCAATCAAGGAATCAATCAAGCAATCAAACATCAAACCAATCAAGCAATCAATCAATTTAAGTCAGTCATTCAATCAGTCATTCAATCAATTAATCAATTAGTCAATCAATTAGTCAATCAATTATTCAATCGATCAGTCAATCGATCAATTAATCAATTAATCAACTATTCAATCAATCAAGCAATCAATTTATCAAGCTTTTCAACGAAAATGCAGGTAAAGATATGTCTAAACCCTTTTCAATAGCTCCTAAGCTTTCTAAAGGAGCCAATTTTACTTGTATGGGGGCAGCCCCATGTTCCGTTTCGTTACACCCCCTTCTTGATAACTGTTTTTGATTGTCTCCTAGAACGGGTAAAAACTCTCTATGATGAAAAGGAGGAACAAAAAGCTGAAGCGTCAAAATATTTTGGTTATTACCGATCTGAAAGGGTAAGGTTAAATTATGATAATATATTATAATGTTGTAAAATTTGTTAAGTATTACAAATTAGCTATTTTCAGGTTTGTTAAGTATTATAAATTAGGTATTTTGGTGGTTTAATTTAAATATTTTACGTTAAAATCTAAATTTTTGTATGAATCTTTTACCTTTATGAATTTGATATAATGAAATAATAAAAATAACTTTTTTTTAATTGGGCGTATGTTGAAGGGTAGCTAGGAATGTGATCTACTCTTGAATTGATGAAAAGTTTCGAAGAAGGAGCCACAGTGAAACCAAACGTCAAAGAAGGCTGAATATTTTACTGGAGGGCCCCCTAATTGTTTCAGAAACATCCTTTGTTGAACTTTGCAGTCTACTCTAAGCTCCTTATTTTTTTTTCATTTCAGAATGAGAGAGTGAAAATCACATCCACTGTTCAGGAACTTAAAGAAAAAATGGCTGAACTCGAGGAAAAGGCAGCATCATATGAAGTAATTTTTAACATAAAATTATTAACTCGTTGAACAACTGCTTTATGCTGGACTGGAAAACTTCAAAAATTGCACAAAATTTGACAGACATAGTTCAGCATAGTTAAGCATAGTTAAGCAAACATAAGACTTTTTCATCCGACAGCATAGTTAAGCACAGTTAAGCAAACTTGAGACCACTTTTTCATCAGACAGCATAGTTTAGCATAGTTAGGCAAACCTGAAATCACTTTTTCGTCCGACACTCTTCAGTGTATTAAAATGTTGGATTATTTTTAGTGCCGTTTGTTAATTAACTGCATATAATTTTGTGAGAATAATAACACAAACAATTGAAAATGCAATATTTAAAATAGAGGCTGGTACCAGAAATTCAAATATTTTACAGAATATAGAAATAAACTAAATTGTATTGAGGGGAATTATTTTTAGGCGAAACTCTCTCAATAGTAACGAAACTAATCGAGAAGGGAGCGTCTCCAGGTAAAGTTTGAGCCAAAATTAAAAATTGTTAGCTTTCTTAAAGCTTATCAAGAAAGAAAAGAAAAATAACTGTCGCAGTTATCTGTAAAGATTGAAAAATTATGTAGTTATTTAGCAATGTATTTCTATCTGCCTGCCTATTTTATCCATCTGTTACGTCATACATAGTCAATACTGCATGATGCGCTCTACAATACTACACCAGTATTTCCTGTCAGATTTCAGTTGCAATAGTATAGTTTCAGTTGCAATAGTTTCAGATTTCACTTAGTATTTAATGTTTCAATGGCTTTAGAAAAATCCAGTTTGATTTTGATGCTGTCCAGATCTTTTCATAGTCATCTTTGGTCTTCCCTGTGGACTTTTCACAATGGTGTTAATAGCCGATCATAGAACAGAAGAGAACACGAACCAATCAAGATTGGACATAGAACATAGCTCTGTGCACAGTAATATGCACAGTGCCATCTTAATGTGAAAATTTCCATTGGTTGGTATATTGCTCTATTATTCTAAGCTAATTCTTATCTTTTTGCAGAAAGAGCGAGACGACATCAAAGACAAGTTCAGTACTGCAGAGGATAAAATTGCTGGTAAGAAAACAAGTCTTCTTGTTTTGAATAATTAATCAAAATTGTCCCAAGCTTTTAAACCATAATGCTTCCTCGTCTCTGTGTTCATAAAGGTCTCTTAATGTTTATGACATGGTATTGCGAGTAACTATCGCATATAAGGAAATTGTATGTATGTTACTGTGAAGATAAACAATGATTCATTGTGTTTTAGGTCTTGAAAGGAAAATACAAGAACTAATGGCGAAAGACAAGCAAATTAGTTTTCAGGAAAAAGACATTCGTGCAAAAGTAAGCATTTTCCCTGGATCTTCTTTTCATGGCGTTCATGAAAATCTCTTCGTTTTTGTTTTTGTCCTTTTACTTTCTCTTCTTAGAAGCAAAAGATAGCAATAGATAGACTTGTAGGAACTCTCTCTCTCTCTCCTTAGAAGCAAAAGGTAATCAATAGATTTGCTTTAAGGAAGTCCACTATTACACTAAACATCACATTATGTAGTTGTATTTATCATAAATACCATTTAATATAGAAATGTATATCAGCACAAATACAATTGAATTAACAACATGAGGAAAGGACAACCACTTCGAGCGCCAATCTATGTAAAAAACCCTCAGAGAAAGTGTAGATGAGGTAGTAAAAAACTCTATTAATAATGGTTCTTGATGAACAAAATCTTGTAACTGAAACACAAAACTCTGTTGTGTTATGGTTTAAGACTAGCGAGCTAGGGATGCCGGTTCGAACCCTTGCCCTGGCCAGTGATGAGACTAGCATCCTTGAGAAAGATGTTAACACAAAATAGTGCCTCTCTCTACCTAGGAATTAAATTGATATCTAGTCCGTAGTTATAAGCGTCGTCTGTGGCTGGACCCTGCTATTTTGTATTGCGACCGGGAGAAATGTAAAGTCAGTAGAATAGCCTACTAACAGACTATAAACCCTAACTTTCTAGTGCTCTAACTTTTTTTGACTCGGTTTATGAAGTTTACTCTTGTTTTAGCCGACCCAGGCATCACAAGTGACCACAGCGAGACGACAAGAGATTCAGAGGCGTCCGTCAACTATGATTTCCAATTTTGAGACTGGAAAATCTAGGGTCAGGTCCCCAAGCAAAAGCATATTTGAAAAAACCACAAGCAAGTCAGAGCAGGAGAATGTGAAATCAAAGATATTAGGTAGAGGTACAAAAGCTATGATCATCAATTTGAGACCCAGTGATAAAGTACAAGGGATTCTGCTTGGTAGAACCACCGAAATGAGAAAAGAGGATTCGTTGATCGACGAATACAAAAATAGTGAAACGAATAAAGATGATGAAACGCAGGAAGCGGAGGATGCAGAAAGGCCTACGGTAGAAGATCGAGTACAGAAAAGTGATAACCCAGGTAAAGTTGTTAGGTCGACGTCCGCTAGCAGCTCTGTTTTTCAAGGGAAGAAGCAGGAAACAGAGTATAAAACTCGTGAAGTAGTGGACAGGAAGAATGATAAGAAGGATGTAGAGGCTAATGAAGCCAGAGTGGATGTAGATGTTGAGAGAGAGACGGAGAGGCAGCAAGGTGAAGATAAGAAAACTGAAGACGATTCGCTAAATAAACACCGCATTTCACAGTATTCTAAAATAAAGGCTGATGCGGATATGGCTTCGAAAGGAGAGAAGGTAGAGCAAGTTGCTTCGGAAAAAGAAAAAGAGGAAAAAGGTGCTTCGGAAGAAGGGAAAAGAGACAGTCACAAGGAATCTGATGATGGCCAGGCCTTCCTCAAGAAGCAGCAGCAGCTTATGCACCGCTCGGCAAAGACGGAAGAGGAGACGAACGCTGCAGCTGTTAATAGAGGGGTGCCAGCTAAGAAGGAGAAAGAAGCGGACAATAGCAATGTAAGCAAAGCGGGTACTATCAGTAAAGAGAGGGTAGAAGATGAGAAAGTTAATGTTCAAAAGAATGATGACGATGCGACTAAAAAAGAGACTATGGATGATATGAAAAGCGAGACGACAGGTGGAAAGACAACGGAAGAAGTAGGATATTCGGAGAAAAATAGCAAAGTGAAAGGAGCTGGAGAGGAAGGTATTAAACCGAAGAGGGTGGAGGAGATAAGGCAGTTGCGGGCTCCTGTTAAGAGTCAATCTCAACGGAGAAAAGATGATAGTCAAAGCATTGGAAAGATCACTGTTACTGAAGTTAGTATTTCTATTATGTCATAGCCTGAAAAGTCTGAATATGTAAAGGTTCTAACGATACGTTTCATGACGTAATGACAAGATACTTTACTATGTTAAAGATAATCCCTTAGAAGGCTGGGTACGAAGATTTCATCACGTATGCCAACCTTTTGAAGTTAATTTGTTTCTTGTTCTGTTTTAGAAGAAGAAAATGGCAGAATCTAACGAAGGTGGAGAGAAACAAGTCAAAATGAAACAACACAAAGAACAACTGCACGCACCAATGAGGAAGCCGCATCCAAAGGTAAGCATCTTAAGACAATTTGTCTCGTTGTTGATTGGTTAAAAACAAGGGATGTGTGATTGTTTCCAGATCTCAGAAAATTGCTGAACCTTTCCCGGCCTAATGGCTCAAATTCATCACCCTTCCTCATCAAACGAATGAAATAGGCCGTGATCGGGGTATGGCCTTGTGGTTCCTGTTGTTTTCCGCAGCCTTCCTCGTGGCTGCCAGCCGTAGAACTGTGTTTTTCACCTGACTCTGCCAGTTTCTCTTCGAATTATAACAATGTGAACAAGCGGGCCTAACAATGCTCCAAAGATCACAATGCATTGTGAGTTTTAAGAATTTCTCGTGTAGGAGATCGCGAACTATGGCGCGTTATATAAGGCTTCGTTGCATTCTTAGCCGTATTCAGTATTTTTTGTAATGAAGCCCCGCGAACTGATTATTTATTGCTAAACTTTCAACTATCCTTTTGTCTTGTATTTGTTTTTGTACCTACTTTAAGAACCTACACCCTGATTACTGGAAGTACATCAGTGCATAAGAACCTAAACAGGCTCAGTTGAAAAATCGTAGGTCTTAGTGTGCGGGCTTTTACTGTACATTTGGCTCCCGGGGGTAACATGACAAGTATTTGCTATCGGGGGCGTGCCATTTTTTAGGGGTACCTTTTTGGGAAATACGGAGTTATGAATAAACAATGTCACCAAAGTGGAAAGGCTCTCGGAATTATGGGTACGCAATTAAGACAAGAAAAAAGTTGGAATCATCATTACATGAGCTTGAAACGGTGTGATGTATCTTGCATCTTCAGCTTTATAAACCATAATGTGCCTATTTTGTGACTCTGCACTTTTCTGGTCAGTGACACGGAAGTATGGGTTCCATTTTGCAAATAGTGACACGGAATCATGGCCCACTTTATTGTCAAAATGGCACGTCCTTATCACTTTAACCCTTGACGTACTCCCCGAGGTTTTACTAGAACTATATCGGAGCATTTTATCGTTCAATAAAGCTAGTTTGTGTAGAGAAAAATGGCTAGAGTGCAAATGGAAGCTAGCAACCTTTAACAAAATCTTTGTTGAATAATCTCAACTGCCGAATAGATTAACGCTTTGGTTTCTTTTCAGTTTGTAGTGATTGCTATAATAACTGTAAAAATACGCAGGTTTTTCGACATTTTATTTCTTATTAATTAGCAATATCATTGAACAAAGCACCTGTACTATTCAAGTGAAATATAAAACCGCAAAGCAGTTCTATTGTTAAAGCTAAATAATAATCAATAAGCAAGTGTGAAAATTGATTAAAGTTGTCCGTGTGGGAACTAAAATCGATTTTATTTAAAGCAAATAAGTTTTATCTGACGGCAATAGAAAACAAGAGATATTTGAAATGTAGGGCGTGAAGAGTAAATTAGTGGTTTTTTGCTTCAAATCTGCTCGTTGAAGCGAAGCGAAGCAAAGTCGATCGTAAGATGGCGGTGAGCAGACAGGAAATATAGAGAGGTATGGCAGCTGCCTGTTGCTGAGTTAATGGTGGAAACACAGCATGCTCTTGTGCTATGAGGATGACAAATCCTGTCAACTTTAGGCTTGCAGAAGTTATCAGTCTCCTACCGGAACAATATTATCAGAGAAGCTGCAGAAGTTGTGCTGTTTGCTAGATAACTTTATATAGTGTTAGGTAGTTTTTCTGGCCACTTTGCAAGAGGATAGTTTGAACAACAAGAAACTGAAGCAAGTCTTGAATTTTTAATAAATCAAATACTAGAAACAAATATTAGTACGGTGAAAATTACATAGTTACTGAAAGATAACGTTGTCAATGGTGATGTTCTAAGTTTTGCAACGCACAAAAGAAAGTTGAGGCTGTTTGTATAAATTTAGTGGAAATGTAGCACTGCCAAGGGATGTTTTGTTGCTATATGAATAACGACAGCATTCTTTAGTGCTGCTATATCGATATGGGGTGAACACCTGCTAGATGAGATAATTTTAATCGACACAGCATAATTAATTCAAAGCCGAATAGAAGTACTGCTGAGTTTGATATCGTGGCAGTACAGGCTAGTATAGTAAGTTTGTATCGCAGGAGGAAAGTTTTATTGACAGAATATTGTTTGCAAATAGACACAAATTTGTCTATTTTGCCAAGATAAAACTCAAAAAGACAGCTCAGAAGTATAACAGCACAACATACCAAAAGACAACTGGCTTTGGTTTCGTCAGTTTTCGCATCTAAGGAACAATACTGAAAAAAGCTACATATCCTACCGATGGGAAAAAAGAAAGCTATAACAGATTGAAGCAACGAAATTGAGAAGTCAGCGCAAACCTGCCGTGTTATCGAAAGATTTTTGGTATTGCTTGGCTTTTCTTCAGAAGCCACAAAAGAGCTCGTTTGTTCTACGTTCAAACATAGCCGCAATGGGAAGTTTTGATGTTTCGCCAGAACCCACCCCAAGTTGGTACACGTCTTTGAAGAGATGGGGTTTGGCTTGGAGTTTTCATATCTACATTTTTGGAGTTGTGTTCGTGATGATTGCAATTTTCAACTTTTTGTCGCTGCTCTATCACGTCAAAGAACGGAAAAACAGCTCAAAGCGAATATACAGATGCTATATTTCCATCAACGCCCTTTTAATTCTCTTCAATCTTCCAAGAGGCCTTGTTCTTTTCATCGATCCCTACAACTCAAACGTCAACGATTTGTTTATCTCCCAAGGCATATCTTTCCTTTTCTGGGGGTCAACCGTGCCCTGCTTCACATCAGCCTTCATACTGATGAATTTAGCGTTGTTAGACATCACAAAAGTGCAACTGTACCCTACAAAACTTCAAAATCTGAAGCTAATTGCCAGCATCGTGACTGCGAATTTTCTGTTAGCGTTGAGTTTCGATTTAACAGCGATTCTGAAGCAAGAGCTTAACTGGATCTTGTATATTTGCCAGGCATTCTTTCTCCTGCTAGGAATTCTACTTGCAACTGCTATGCTATACACAGGCTTCAAAGTGTTGAAAAAACTACGAGATAGTGCGCGCAGTGTACGTTCCTTCGATTTGAAAGTTTCGCCGGAGATAAAGAGTTCAAATACAGAGTTTGCGCAGAGAAGCTCCTGCGATGTTGATGAAAATGTTAACATTGAGATCTCCTACACGGGTAATTCTCAAAATGTCATAAGGCCAAAGGAGGTCAAAGACAGTGGCACTCACAGAGCCAACTGGAAGTCGAAAACCTTTCGAAGAGGAACGCGAAGGCTCACTATTATCACTATGGTAACATCTGTAGCAGCCATTACTTACAGCCTCGTTCAAGTTTATTCATTTCTTGCGGTTTACCCGATACGAGACTCGACTAAACCGATACACCCATGGCATTGGTTTGCTTATCAAACTATGGCGCGTTTACTTGAAGCTGTAATGAGCGTCTGTATGTCATACGTCGTGCGTATGAAGGACGTAACTTGTTGTTGTTAGAATGCTTATAGCTCTTGATTTAAGTATATACTTCATGAATACATTACGGATATCTCGAAGTCTTGTATTGTCTCTTCTCTTTACTCGTTATTGCCCAGGACATGCTACGAAATTTGTTGACGTCAAACCTTCTCTCAGCCTCCTCAAGGATCAGTGCTTTCTCCGTTGTTTTGATTCTCTCACTTCTATTCATCTATGCATTATTTATAAATTAAGCGACAAATTTTAAAGTTTAGGGTTAGATTTAGAGATAAATTGTGCTCTAGGGGTAACAGAGGTTCCATTGATAGCACCCAATGTATTGTAGCTTAGGGAACTCCCCTTTATAGCTGATGATGATGATTATTATTATGATTATTGAAAAGATACTTAACAGAGTTCATGTTATCCGATCTTTTATAAGGTGACAGAAGCCTTCTCTTACTGTTTCCAGTATTGCAGTTTGACAAGATCATCGTTGATCGGTCGATTCATGTTTGGAGGGAATGCAAGCATACTATTGGTCAGTAGGGCTTGGATTGGTATTCCCCCTAATGACTAAAAACAAAGACCACTTTTCTCGCACAGTTTTGGCAAATATTTGGTTTTGAACAAAACAGTCCCTATTGTTATGCAAATCAGATAATTCGAATTGAGCCAATCATAACAGACCTTGTAAAACTTCTGCAAGAGCAACTGTTTCAAGGACTGAATTCTTGGTTAAACCGCCTTGAACGATATCATTTTTATTTTACTTAAGTCCTATATCTTCATGCTAAATCCGCACAACACATATTAGCCACCAAGTGTACAAATAATTGATCATTAATTATTCGTTTATTTCATAGGATGACAAGGAGGTTGATCCAAATTTAGAAAACGAAAATGGCGATCAGGATCTTGATCGAACGAAAAATAACGATGAAACAGAAAATGGTGAAACGGAAGATGAAAGCAGAACTGGTTTTTAATAAATGAACAAATAGATTGTATAAGTAAGTATGCATATTTTATTTAAACAAAAATATATCTTACTCTTTATCTTTATTTTCCCCAACTTTAGGAACTCTACTGTATTCTCTTTTCCATTTTCATTTTCTGAATTTTTTTTACTGTTCTTTAATAGACTTTATCCAATTTATTTTACTTTTCCTTGTTCATATTTCATTCATTTCTTTTTTGCTTTATTTCCTCAACTATATTTTGCTTTGATCTATTTTCATTTCCTTTAATTTACTGAACTTTATTCTGCTTTACTTTATTTTCCTTTCCTTTATTTCTTTTACTTTATTTTCCTTTTCCTTGCATGTCTTTCCTTTTCTTAGCCTGGCTGATTTTTTGTCATTTATCGTCAACAAAAGTCCTATATCTTTTAACTTATTTTATCACTATCCACGGATGTAAAAGTCACTTACAAAATTTCTGCTCATCCTCTTTTTTAGATTATTTTTCAATATGACGACAAATCAAAGGGACGCATTATAGACACTACAAAGAGAAAGTTTTCTGAATTTGCAATTATGAACCCATTGAAAAGTTTGCTTTTACTGGGTAAAGAGCACGAAGCGAGGCATCTTGTATACCTTTACAGTTTCTGTTGGATTGCCAAGGTAAGGTAACACCGCTTTCCTCTCTAGCCCCTGTCTGGCGTCCGTGTTTTGGAATGACGTGCCTCTAATATATAGTGAAGGCAGGCTTAGAGGCTAACATTAAACTGTGCAGTGTTACACTGGAGTATTTAATGTTA
Organism: Catostylus mosaicus; assembly: GCA_964019065.1. NCBI lineage: Eukaryota > Metazoa > Cnidaria > Scyphozoa > Rhizostomeae > Catostylidae > Catostylus > Catostylus mosaicus. The sequence goes on from OZ025200.1 coordinate 1,958,062, forward strand.
TTTCAAGTTTAAATATACCAATTACTTTCGTAGTGAGTCGCCTGTTCAAAGCCACACTCATCCAACCATATTTTCGACTTTTTGTCCATTCGGCCGTCAAAACCAGCCAAGGGGCGACCATGGCTAATTGAATGAGACTTTTAAGGAATATTTTGCACCTAATTGATCGTAAATGATCGTAAGTGATCGTAAGTGATCATAAGTGATCGTAGTTGCATGTGCAAGTCGAAAATAAATATGAAACAGATAGTTTCGAGAGTCTATATTTTGAATAGAATTTACACTCTTACCTTTGCATTTGACTGTCCAAGGCTCTGATTATTGATGGCAAATTTCTCCGCCAAGAGAACCATCTCCAACCCACCCCTACCACCCAAAGGTCTTCTGGAAGGAAGATTCAAGAAAACAATTTTAATTAAGGCTTTTTCATTGTATTCCCCCCCTTCCTCCCTCTCTTGCACAAGAATTTGTTTTATCGCTTTGCCATTAATAATCAGACTATTGATATGGAATAAGCCTTAATCATTTTAAAGAATTAAATTTAGTGCTCAATGAAATATTTAACATGTATGTTTTGTAGTTGCATGAATTCTGTTAACAAAGTAGGAAAAAACATCTTTCCTTTTTTTCGTTTAATTCCTTCTATTGGCATTTGTTTCTTTCATCTACCCCCGTCATTTGCTAACTTTTCACGATTCGGTCCCTGTTATCCAGGGGGTATTACCTCATCTGTTGTATTAGAAGTGTTGGCAATTTTGCCCTTATGAAAATCACTTTAAACCTTGCAAATTTTATTCGCAAATATACTTTCATGCCTGCAAGTGGCCATTTCTCAGATTCTTAGTTGCAGTGCCTCTCTCCCTGTAAGCAGCGACGAAATTAAGGTTGCAGAACTGTTGTAAAACAGTTGCTGAAATTTTGCTGAACTGTTGGAAAACTGTTGCAAAGCTTATGCAAAACTGTTGCAGAACTCTTGCAAAACAGTTGCTGAAGTTGGAAAAACTGTTGCAAAGCTAATGCAAAACTGTTGCAAAATCGATTCAGAACTGTTGCAGAACTATTGCAAAACAGTTGCTGAAGTTGGAAAAACTGTTGCAAAGCTAATGCAAAACTGTTGCAAAATTGATTCAGAACTGTTGCAGAACTATTGCAGAAAAAGAGAGTTATTGATTTATAATGATTTCTCGAATAAAATAAATGTTTGTTACAATATTTAACGACTTCTTGAATTCCTAAAAAATCGCAAAAATTTTCTTTGTTTGCAACCTCAATGCAGTATTCTTCGATCGAGGCATCCTTTTGCCATTTATCAATGCCATGGACTTTGAGAATCAAATAATTTTGTTACCTAAACCTATTATCATTTCCCTAATATTATGACGGGGTAAATTTACGATTTCGGGTTGAAATCTCCGCAAATTTGATCTGCTTTGCACAGCAGAAGTTGCTTTTAAAGGGCAGCTTTACATAAGAAATTAAACAATTGTAGTACCAGCACCCTCTTCGATTCATTGACCTCCCCTAATCTGTCAGTGCTAGGCAGTACTGCTACCCCTTCCATAATTATAGCCCCAAAACTGCAGATGTTGTCAGGTATTTCCACCCTAAACTATTCGACGAGCCTACAGTTAGGGGCTAAAAAGGATCAAGTCATTTTCCATCGATTTTTATTGATTTTAATTGATTTGATTTGATTTTTTGTTATTTTGCACGGTGGTCCTAAGAACTGCTTTCGAGGGGCCTGTCAAAATTAGCAACACTACAAATACAAAACTATTTACCAATTGCAAATTACAATGAGACAGCAGGAAGTCATAGACTTAAAGGTTTTCAGGTAGATTGCATAGATTGCTTGTTTAACTTCAAATCGAAGAGTATTCCAAACTTGGAAAAATGTTTTGGCCACATTTAACAATAGTTAGGCAGAGTATGGCATCATGGCGACACCGCTCTATTCCGCATGTAAACTTTAGCCAGTCGAAGGACGATCGTCCATGCTGAAAGAATTAGCCAGCTTCTCTCTCCTTTCTATTTCCCGTTGTCTAGCTATGTTTCCGGGATGCTCCACACTGTTGTGAATTCCATAGCAAAGGTAGATAGTCATGCCTGCAATAAGATAAGATTTGCATTACATTCTAAAAACATTTTCATATCAATATCTTTTTACATAATATCTATGTATCTTCCTTGGCGGTTATTTACTTCTGCGAATAACAAGGGTGTGCGAATAAAAGAATGTGCAAACTCTACATCTTAACTCCTCTTTAGGGTTATATTAAGGGTTAACTACCCTATTGTTATGGTGATGAACACTTTCATGCTCCCCTTAAGCATCGTTTACCCTACAATTCCCTAAAATGTACCAGCTCTGTTATTGGAAGATTCGAAAAAGAAATTGGTCCCATTTTGTTTTGTACTGGCCGTGTAGTTGGTTTTTTACTATATTCAAAGGTAAAGGAGGCAAATCAATAGTGAAGTGAGAAGTTAAGTTCTTTTCTGAGAATCAGAGGGGTAATTGTTCCAACTGCCCCCTGCTGTTGGTGCCTTACCCGTATTAAATACGCAAAGATACATTAAAAGCCAGCTTTCCCCAGTCGAACCTAAGTTTCCTGTTCTTTCCCAACATTTTTCCTCTACACATGTAACCTATTACAATGAAGTTCTATACCTTTTATGCTTCACAATACAGGGACTATACAATGGGGTGCATACCCAATAGCCTTAACCAGTACCGAATCCAGTGGAGGAATGGGGGAAATGGCCCCCAAATAATATGTAAAACTATCCGGAAGGAACTGCCCCCTATAACCCAGAATTTCGTCTATATAGAAACTCACCTACAAACATCCATACACCAAAACGAACCCAGGTTATGACAGATAATTCCATCATCAAATATATGTTTATGAACATGCATAGAAGTGGAATGAATGGTACCAATGGCACTCTGAACGGCAATGGACAGCTGTTCTGCGGCTGGAGAACGATGACCGTACATGCGCTAACGAGGATTCCAACCAATACAAATGCCAATACAATCAGCCACAGATTCCCTTTCAGCATGTGCTTCAATCCATACACAAACAATGCACTTAATCCGAACATGTCCAGAAACAAGACACAAACACTTAGGGACACCAACTGTCCGGTTCTCTCTGTCGGCTCACGTTCCACATCGCCGGTGCTTTTGACGGGAGACGCCGCCGGTTCCGCCATGCCAACAGTCCCAGGTTGGTACCTGAGCAGCAAGACACTCGTTGCTACTATAGTGTATGCTTGCAGTGTCCCTATCGACATCATCTCGACCAGTGAAGACAGTTCGAATAACATAGCTAATGTCCCAGCTAATGTCCCTGCAAGAAACGTCGAAAAGAGTGGAGTTTCTGTCTTCTTATTGACCCAGCCGAATGGACTAAAGATCAGGCCATCCGTAGACATTGCGTACAGGAGACGCGGCAGAGGAAACATGGCGCCAGTCAAGCTTGCGGTGAGACCACAAAGTGCGCCAACAGATATAATGTATTTGGCCCATGAAACGCCGCATTGCTCAAAGGCATGCGGTAGCGCGGCATCAATATCTAGCTTATTATACGGCACCATTAAAGTCACGACTGCGGCAACTCCTGAGTAACCAACGTAGCAAATAGCCAATGAAAGTACAATGGCAAGCGGTATCGCTCTACTTGGATTCTTAGCCTCCTCTCCGGTCGATGCGATCACATCAAACCCGACAAAAGCGAAAAAAGCCGTCGCGGAACCTGACAGCACTCCGGTAAAACCGTACGGTAGAAAGTTATCTTTCCAATTCTCAACTTTGGCGTGGAACGAGCCGACGACGACGATGAAGACAATTACAGTCATGTTTACGAAAGTGATGATCCCTTGAAAGCGCGTCGACTTGCGAACACCAATGGCTAATATAGTTGCTATCAATATCGCTAACATCAGTGCGAAGACATCAAGATAATGACTGAGTCCTGGTGTATGAAGCTTGCCTAAGACTGATATAATCCCTTTGCTGACTGCATTACCAACAAGAGAGTTGAAATACGAGCTCCATGCACGTGCTACCGCGGCTGCTCCAATCATATACTCCAAGAACAAGTTCCAGCCAATTATGAACGCGCATAGCTCTCCAACTGTCACGTAACTATAAATATACGCCGATCCAGCTTTCGGCACTCTTGCGCCAAACTCAGCGTAACACAGTCCGGATAACACCGAAGCTATTCCGGCAATAAGAAACGAAAATATTACGCCAGGTCCTGCGATTTGTCGCGCAACGTCACCAGTTACGACATAAACGCCAGCACCGAGCGTGCTACCAATACCAAGAAATGTTAAATCAAATGTCGTAAGTACACGTGCAAGTTTCGTTTCTTGAACTGATTTGAAGCTGAACTGTTTAGTGCGCGAAAATCCTTGCAGTGCCGCACCCATAGTCCGATTAGCGAAAACACGACTTCTTCTACCGTAACCAAGTCGATCGAATCACATGAAAGCGTGTCGTATAAGGCCCTGTATCTTACTATCAACGCTGAATTCGCCAGTAGAAAGAAATGTGCTTCATAAGGCTACTTGTATATTGTATTATGCAATGTTAAGATGTTGAATCCATGGGAAAATGTTTCGTAAAACCAGATAACTGTGCTACTATAATCAAGAATTATAAGCGAAGTTTACTAACAGTCTCACAACAGATATCCGTTTTATATCATCTCTAACACTATCAGATGCATCCCAGTGCTATTCTGCTAAAAAATCTGAACTTTTACTTAGTTAAAACTACTATTCTATATCTCAGTAATAGTATTACGCAACTGTAAATAGGCCTAAATATTTGACTTTCGACGAATTGACTTCAGTGACAAAGATCTTGAACCTTACCTGTAGCCTGCTTTCCAGCCGCTGGTGGTTTCAGCTGTGATAAAGACTGGGAGTTGATCTCTTCGCTCGACCATGTGCGCAAACAGGTCCATACATTGATACCAAATCTTAAGGTTGCTGTGAATTTGATTCTCAAGATCAGACCTCTTTCTGCTTGGTAACGGTGCGTGAGATGAACCACCAGACCCTTACATTGATCATGAAAGCTCTTAATATGATCCAACAGTCCCCCTAACAAGTCCAGAAGGCCCTTAAAACGGCACAGCAGACCCTAAAGTTGGTTCAGCAACCCATTAAATTGTTCTGCAGGTCCCTTAAGTGACACAGTCATCCAATAGAATGACCCAACAATCCTTTAATTTCTCCAGAAGACCCTCAAATTACACGGCAGTCCCTTGATTTGGTCCAGCAATTGTCCAGTAGAACGTTAAAGTGGAATAGTAATCCTATAAAATGACCCAACGGTCCCTTGAAGCTCTACTATTTTGCTGAAATGCGTTCACTTGTCGCCATATGTCCGACTTTGGAATACGGTATTTTATACCTTGACAAGGCCGAATAAAGAGAAATGAGCTTAGACTGTAGCCTTTCAGGATGCCATAGAATATGGTAGGGCCTTAATGACATACAAAATGATGAATGGTCTCTGCCCTGACATCCTTAGAGGTAGATTTATGACTAGACCAGAGATATCCAGTTATTCGACAAGGAATCAGCTTGATATCGACATCCCAAGGCAAAATTTGGAATTCACAAAGGGAAGTTTCTTTCACTCTGGTGCCAAAACATGGAATGAGATTCCAATAAACATAAGATTGAGCCCCACAATTTCCATGTTTAAAAGAAACTTGAAGGGATTCCTACAAAGTTAATTAATTCCCAAAACAAAATACGATCCCTCGGTAGAACATCTTCATCATAATTTTATATATATTAAAAGTTAATTTGCAGTAGAAATGTTGTTATTAATCATTTTATGTTATTTATACAATGGCTGATAGGGATTTGTGTAAAAAGATTTTAAAAGAATTGAATGAAATAGAAAATTTTATTATACCACCAAGGTAAAAAAAATATGAAATAGCTTTTTTCATATTTTTCATAACGTTAAAAAACATATGAAATAGCTTTTTTCAACAGTAAAACTTGAAAAATGAGCTAAAAGTCGTAGCATCGTTTTCTAGCTTTACAGACCCACTAATTAGTGTCAAAGAAAGTTGACAATTTTCAGAATATTTGATAACACAACGCTCTCAGTAAATAACTTCATTCATGTTTCCCGTAAGATCCAATCAACTTTTTATATCGCTTTTTCGCGTATAACAGTTTTGTAGTAAAAATGTAAAAACCTTTTAGTTCTAAAAAACACCCTACTGTTTCGACTTCAGGCAAAACCTTTCACCGCCAAAAATTAGAAATACATACAAATAAAAAGCAAACTTTGAGCTACATTTATATGTTTCAAAAATATCATTTAAGTTCTACAACTTGAAGATTTATATACAACATCATATCGCAATATGCATATAATGATGCTTAATTTAACAATGTTGAATTAAATACAATAGATGATAACTGCATGTATGACATAGTGAAGTAAATGAGAACATTTTAATGCTACATTGAACTATAAGTATCATTGGTTGCCTCCCATGTTAATGGAGTGAAATCATGGCATGAAAAGCTTAAATTTGCAGTCCTAGATAAAGTCAATATCCTTTGTTTAAAACAATCTCCCATTATAACAGGTGGGATTCTACCCAAATATGCCAAAATAGTCATTGTTTTCTTGTCATGATATTGTTGGTGAAAGATTTGGAGTATTGATCACATGATTATCAGCTCACATTGAAAACTGCCAAGATCTGGAGTGGCCTCCATTGAAAATTGTTTACTTTTAGACCACATGCAAGCTGTGATGTGATGCGGACAGCTGCAACTTCCATCTATGGTTACCACTACCATGACACAATACCATAAAAATAATTTATAAGTACTTCTCTTGATGCTAACTAGGCCTATTTTGCTGCAAAATTGAAACAATTTTTTGACAGAATGAACTTCTTTCTCAAGGTAAAATTTTGCTGCAAAACTGGAATCATTTTAGCATAAGGATACTATTTTTAACCTTCAATTTTTTGTAAAATACTTTTAGGCATTTTATAGGTAAGTAATTTCTATACCATCATGTTGCTTTTGCAAAAATACTTGAAAAAAATTTCTCATGTTGCTCATGTTGTGGGTCATATTTAAACTTCAGACTTCAGTTCGTATTCTGTCTGTTCCTAAAAATTTCTGCTTGTGAAAACCATAAAAATAAGAAATAACAAGCCTACCAGCCTAGCTGTACGTTATTGTGGATTAGGTGAAAAACGTGTCCAATATTGATAGTGGTTTCTCAGCTATGATAATTTCTATTAAAAGCTGCCTGCTAAAGCCATAAACAAAAACTAAATTGGCTGGGAATTTTAAGACTATAGTCGTGTGGCTTTTGGGGTTTTATATAAGACTGATGCGCTTGTATGCTAATAGGATAAATTGAAAACGGTTGATGTACTTTGGATTCTGTAAGCGGACGGTTTAGTTATCGAAATAAGTCTTCTGGAAGACAACTAGCAATAACTAGGTCTACAATTTATGCCCGCCACGGATTCATAAACGATTTTCCAGTCACGACTCAAGGCGTGAAGGTTGCTGCCAAGTTCTCTTTTCCAATATCTAAGTTTTCTTTATTTCCAAAACGGAGTGCCTTCTGTTTGGGATTCAGCGATAGTCTCTTTGTATTCTTGACCAACATCTCCAACGATGGACTCTCAATTTCTTCGAGTGGAACAAAATTACGAGTTGTAAGAGGCGATCTTTTCACTTGCTTGTCAGCATCTTTGAGACTCTTTTGCGCTGTTATGATGCCAAAATTTTCGTTATTGTTTGCTTTTTTATTGCGTCTTCGTCGTCGTCGCTTTTTGTTCCCGGGATTTGCTTTGCTTTTCTTTATCAAATACCCTTTATCTGAGATTTCAAAAGAGTTTGGACTTTTCTCCGGTGAGCTTTCAACTTGGGAAATAACTGGCAATGTTGAGGAACTTTTCTCTTCTGGGCCTAGCGTCTCCAATCCATCACCTTTGTTTTCCTCTTCATCCTGTTCTTGTTTTGAATCCTGCACAAGTTTCTCATCGCTGTAGTTATCTGCAAAATTGTCTTCTTGTTCTGGTACTGGGATGCAGAAAATCGGTGTTCTTGGCATGATTGAAGTTGGAGATCGCGGATCGATAAGTTTTGCTTGGTCGTCCATCGTCAGAACCGGAGTTCGTGGTACCTCACTCGGCGATCGCGGGTCTTGTACCTCTCTCAGATGAGAATATTTAAGATACAGTGGTGTCTGTGGTGGTGACATTTGATTCTTGCTTTCAGCAGCTCCCATTTTGTCAAGGTTTACTTCTTAATTTTTACTTTATGTTCTCGTGGTTCAGTTTCAACGTGTTTTGATCAACCCTGTTCAAAAATCTTTTTTGAATAACGGGCGGCTGATCCAACTAGCCAATAGAAATGCAATATCAGATCTTGTTGACCAATCAAATTTGCCCTAGACAACGGATTTTTAGCAGAAAAGAGGCTAGAAATTAAGCCAATCATTTCTCTAAGTTCTAGACTTGTAAACCAATCAGATTACGCATTGTTCGTTCGATAAAGAGGCTGATGTTACTGTTAGCAACAAATCGAATCATGGTGAAGTGTAATGGCTGCAAGTTGTTTTATTGAGTTTGTGGTAAAAAAAGCTTAAAAGAAATGAAGTTTGTTGATACGGAGAAGATGAGCCTTCAAGACGCTTTCAAAAAATTTAGAGAAAAGCGAATGGTAAGACTTCAGCAAACTTTCTCCATTGTAGGTAGCCAAGATGGACGAGAAAGCTCCTTACCCCTAGCTTTAGTAGACGAAATAAAAAGGCCCCATGGTTACTTTATACTTCCGCTCACAGTAGTTCAATGTAAATAAGCATACTAAACTAGCTTATTGATTTATCAGTTTATTATCCATTGATATAACAGAATCTAACTGCTATGCTAGGTTTTGTACGTTAGAAGCTCTTCAGATGAGTTTATTTTACATTCCAATAGTCCAATTTAGATGCATTCTGACTGAAGACAAGATCTTGGACAAAGAAACCACTTTTTCATTTCTATTGCGCAATGATTTCGTAAAACAGACGAAGCACTGTGTTTGTGGCTTTTTATCAGATAACAAAATGCATGTTGCTATTCAAAATCTTAAAGTTTTTCAGGCAATTGTAATCTATTATTGATAAATGCATGTTGTTGTTGAAAATTTTACAAAGGCCACTTTTATGTCTAAAGGCCTCTAGGCAGTTTAGAATCTTTTTTGCTCAATGCATACCTAGTGCAGTTTTAATGCTGACTTGCAAAAATTTATTGACAAAACATTTTCTTATCAGGAGCAAATCCAAGCTACAAAATGCACACTTAAGGAATCACTTGGTGAAAGAACAAATAACAAAAGGGTTGAGTGGCTAAGAGCTAAGTTTTTGAGTCAAGCACTGAAGTATCTTGGTGTGCCATATGCAAAAAAGTACCACGAGAAAGGCAGTAAGTTTTCAATTATGCAATTGAATTTACCCCATGGTGCATTCCATGTAGAGCCTATGGCAGAGGCATGAAGCTATACAAAAACATTTGATCAGATGTGTTTTCTTTTGCACCTAAGCATAAAATCTTAATTTTATTACAATTTGAGTAAAGAACAAAATAGTAGGCTCCCTTAATATATATTTTTTATATCTATATGAAATATTGCAAAACATTCTACTATACTTTAATTACTGTGCAAAACTACTCAGACAATACCATGGGGAACAAAAGACAATGACTACCCCATGGCCGTGGCATTTGCCTTTGTATTCTCAAGTTTAATAATTTTCACATGGAGCTTGAAATTTCCTAAGCTCTTTTCTTCAATGATTTATTTCTCTACTTCAATAAATGATTGGTAGCTAGTAATAATGAATATTTTTTACAGGCCCAGATTATGATGCACCATTATACCTTGATTGTTGCGCTTTGGTCAGAAGAGTATTGAAAGATATGAAGAATGAGATTGGTTTTTGCATTGGCAGATGGAATCAAGCTTATCAGGTTTAGTTTAAAATCTGTTTCATTTTGAAAAGACTAATAGCAGCATCTAAATATAAGTTGCACATGTGTTAAAACAAGTGAAATAGAGATTATCAGCCTGCCTAATGAATCCTTTGGGAATGCTTGCAATCATGTTTGTAAATTACTTGATTGTTACTTGGTAATTGGTTTTGTTTTCCTTCCACTTTGCCTTGTTTTTTTATTTCTCAAATGTATGGAATATGCCCTCTGTAGAGTAAATCCCTTTGGAGATGCTTGCTTCATTTGAAAATGATTGGCCTAGCAGCTGCTCAGAGTCAAAACATTCAACTTGTGGCCTAATCTAAATAGAATATTTTAACCTCAGCTTGTTTCTCCATTCTCTATCAAGTTAGCTTTTGTGTTATGGATTATATCTACATCATGATTAAAAAACGTTTTGTAAATGTTGATGTTGTGGAATTTAATAAAGGTTTATTATGCAATGTGTAATTCTCATATATTCCAGAAAAGTATGTTTCTTCAAAAAAACCCCAAAAATGAATCTAGGTTACTTGCATCTAAGAAATTGCTTATGACCAAACATATAAAAGGTTTACAGAATTGCAACTTGTTTTTGGTCAATGTAAAGTGTCAAAAAAATGAGCCTTGTATCTTGTATTATACAACTGTTTTGAATTAGAATTTTCCATCTGCAGTTTGATACCTTGCCAATAATAATTGAAAAAGAGGAAGACATGAAACCTGGTGACTTGGTATTTATATCTGGAACTTACTTCAACAAGAATAGTAAGAATTGCTAAAAAGTTTCAATGCAATGTTTTATCAAATATTCTTCTTCATCTTCTTGGTTGTTTGTTCTATGATATTTTTAGCACCAAAATTGCCATCCATCCTGAACTTCAGCTTCATCTTTCATCTCTTCAAATGTTTCTATCTTCCCATTTAATTTCTTTTTCAAGTTGTTTTAATTCTTTGGTAGTGTAAGCTTTTCTTTTGCATCTCTTAGCAAATCAGTGCCATATAACATAACCAATTCATTTTTTTGTCAGTTGTAGATAGTAAATATAAATCACTTTATCATAATAAAAATCCACACTGTTGATCCCTGCCTAAATGTGAGTTTTTGTTGAAGGAAAACCTCAGAAGCACAACATGGTTCATGTTGAAATTTGGCTTGGTGATGGAGAGAAGACAGTTGGTGCAAGGTACCATAAAGGAAGGTAGGTACTAGTAATGTGTGAGTTTGTACAAGGATGGCACTGTGGGGCACCATGCAAGCTGGCTTCTTAACATATTGCCCCCGGAACCATTTGGAACTCACATACAGATAAATGTAGAAACAAATGTACCTCAAAAGGACCAACCCTTACTGCATCATGTCTATTTATGTGTTCTTGCTGCACCAAAGCAAATGTATGATTTTAAAGAGACTCAGTGATCGTAATAAATCAAATCAAGCTTGTTTTTACCATCAGAATAAAACAGATCTTTCAAATTTTGAGAAGAAAAAAGTGTTTAGCGTTAGTCATTTGTGGGGTATTAAAGTACCTAGATGTTTCCCTTTGTTTGTTTTTCAGGGTTCAAATACACAATTCGTACAAATTTGTTTCAAAATCATATCACAGCATGAAATATCATTTTAAATCCATCGATACTTGGCTTAATGGAATCTGTCGAAGGTTTGCTTGTTTTCCTTCTAAGCATGTGCAAAATAGTCACACTTTTTAACGCTTTTGAGCATGTGCCAACTTTACGGCATATATATATGGAAATCAGGCTTAATTTACCGTACAATAAATTATATTTCGTTTGAAATAACCAATTTTTATTAAAAAGAATTAAAAACAAAGTTTATTATACACATTTTTCCTAATATCTATACTAAAGCAATTTCATTGCACAATTTCATGCCCAGTTTAGCTTAAATATACCGGCTGCTTGTTAATTATGTAGCATGATTGCAGCGTTATCTAAATTAAGTTATATTCTGTCTGTTACTCTCTGTAGCTATTGCTCTACCCATGCTTGGAGGCCATCAAAATATTTGAATCACGGCAAGAAATCCATATTCCATGAGGAGCTGTTGGAGGAATCTGCAGATGATTCTGATGACGAAGACGAGAAACAAAACGTAGATGAAGAGGAAAATTATTGCGAAGATGAGTTAAACCATTACGAAACCAAAAATACTGTTAAAACAGATGAGCCAAGCATTGATAATGAAACAGATCTGAAACAACCTTTGGTCGATATTGATACTAACGTTGGCTTATTGAAATCTGAATTCTTTATTGGCATTACAGAAGAGAAAGTTGAGGAGGATGCATATTCGATCCGAAGCATGCATAGTATTAAAGAGAATCGCGACAAAACTCAAGACAGGCAGCTTTCTGGTAAAAGTAGTGAATTGATTTTCATTTCCTCGATATTTCATTTAAAACTTTTCACTCATTAGGGGTAGCCCTTTCAGCCAAGGCTGCAGCTAGTTCTCTTGTTCTAAGTTTTCCACCGGAATGGGCGTACAAGCCTTCTTTTGCCAACAAGTTAGCAAGATCTTCCGAGGAAATGCCTCTTCGTGGCCAAAAGCGCCTTGTTTTCACAACGTTTTTTGCCTGGGAGGGGGGATGGTCACAAGCCCCTCACCCCACTTGATTTACATCCCTTTTAGATGAGGCCGGCTTCAGGGATTCACAAGAACTTGTAGTCTGCAAGTAACTGTCTGTCTTCTCCACTCACTAAAAGCCACGAGGTTTAACTGTATAACTTTTACCAAGTTAGCTCCTTCACAGAGCCCTCCGTCAAAGAGTTACACCTCAAAGCAATGAAAAACAATCCAAAGAACCTTAAATTGTTTAATTTAGAATGGAAGTCTAATTCACTACCTGTGGAAAGTCAAGCTCGAAACGTTGTATTTTTAAATATATCTAAAAACAGTGTCGTCTACTTAATTATATATTTACCTTGCAAATATATATTGTTATTAATGTATAACTTGTTTGAATCCATAGGAAAAGCAGAAACGATGCCTGCCGGTGAAAAGAACACCTCTGACCATGATAACGTGAAGAAAAGTTCTCCCAACGATGGAGATCCTGCGGGCAAGACCTCTAACTCAGAATCAAAAGATTTTTGTCCTGACTATATACCAGATGAAAGTTGCAGTCCCTGCATATCTGAGAGCGAATCAAAGGAAAACGTGTCCGTACTTGGAGCGGGAATAGAAGGACAAGCTTCTATACAGAAGCATGGGTTTATGAGCACGTCATCTATGCCAGGGAAGGATTTTGTCGTGAGTTTGCCCGCAGCTGAATTCGATGACCTTAGCTGTGATTGTGTAGGGGAGTGCGACTGTGATTGCTACGAGTGCTTGTTGTGCAATAAGGATCCGGGTGCTGGGTATTCGGAAACTGCGAGCATGGGGATCGCTGATGAAGAAGCCGAGGCTTTTGTAAAGTCATCTCCAGCTGGTGTCAATGCTAAAAAGCAAAGCGTGAAAACGAATCAGCAAGGAAGTTCAAGGATGACTAATGGTAATTTTGTGAAATTTTTATTTGGCTTTTTTCGTAAATCTTGCCTTGACTTTAAGAATAACGGACACATTTATTAATAAGAGAAATCTGCCCCATAAAAGGCAGCTTTGTCTGGTTTCCGTCACATAACCTTCTATCTGTTAGCACTCCACAGCTCCTCTTGTTCTAACGTCTTTCCCAGTATCAAACTCCTTGGCTTAATTTGATTGATCACTTTCTTAGTCAACATTGGGATCAAGCAACGTTTTCTTCGGCAATTCCGATTTCTTCTCCGTAGCTGTTATCAAGAGAGGAACCAATCAGAAGTAGCTACCGATATTTCCATGGCGTCTAGGATACTTACCAGTTAGGTATTTGCGGACGTTACCGTAAATGACCGAATAGCCGCTTTATTTACGGTATGTGACAGATGCGACAGATGCGACAGATGCTAGATTCTAGATTGAGAGTCGAGATTCTAACATCAAAGATAACCAATTGCAATGCCCAAACGGCTACCTGCTATAACCGAGGCTGATAGTTATTGATAGTGACAATGAGTCTTTAATACACTAAAGATGACTATATAGATGACTTCTTTTGACCAGGTCGGTAGGATAGCCACTGACTTTAAACCACCACCTATACCTTTATATTTCGCCACTAGGCTCCAAGCTTCCTGCCAATAATGGACAGAGGCGATCAAGAAGCAAGTCACCATCAAAATCACCATCAAAACAAATGTCAGTTGCTGTATCGTCATCACCCAGAGGTCGCCAAAAAGCTGCTCCAAAGTTTTATATTGGCGGAAAGAACGGCGTTGCATTGTATGTCAATTTAATGTAATATTTTGCCAATAGATTGCTCGAATTTCCAGGCAATTGAATGTGAGTTACAGGGTAGAAAGTCAGCGTGAAACTGAAGTTTGCTTGTTCTGTAGACTTGCCAATTACAAGAAAAAGGGAACTGAACCTTACCTTTGGTAAATTTTGAAAGAGATGTGATGAATGTGAAGGATATTGCTAGATGTTAGTCTCTTTGTAAAATCTCTGTACCACAAAAAACTGATGAACTGCCAGCCACCAGAGTGAAAATTTAGAGAACAGTTGTGCCCCGAGCATAAACAGTTGGTAACTGCATTTAATAATATATCCTAGTTTCTTTTGCCAGAGAGAAAGAATCATTACCCCCTTAGAATTAATGCATTATTGTATGCATGAACAAAGATTGTTGGCTAGGTTAGGGGGTAGTGTCATCAAACTAACATAAAGGTTTCGTCATCATACTGAATTTTTGAAAAGAGGCCTAGCTTTTGAGTCGCACTCATCCTTTCATATTTGAATTAATGTGAGGTGTTTCATTTTAGAGTTGAAAAACCGTTATTGGACAAAGGATGGCAGAGAATAGACGATAATAAAGATTTGTCTTATTATCTAAAATGGGTGGAATGCAAATCAACAATTGATTACAAAAGCTTTAGACCTGGTAAGTTTTGTATGTTCGTATATAAGAACGTCTTTAGGAGATATTTCACACTTTTTTGTCTGTTTATTTTCTTCTAAACTTGCGTTTGTAATCAAAGACCAAAGCTTCTCTGTACTTAAAGTTTAGCCTCCATTGATAGCAAATGGACAAAAATGCATATAATGTTGCTCATTAAATATACGCTTCTTCCTAGCAATAAACAGGTCTAAATTGGCTGAAATTGAGAATCAATTAAGAATTAGTTGTTCGAGCTTTGTCAAGTAATTTCCTTCTTATTTGGTCTTTTTCTCGAATGTAAGCAAGTATGTAACATTTATGCTATGTGCACTAAAATATAAAAGTCCAGATTGAGTTTGATAATATACAATACTCTGAAATCTTTTGGGAGATTAAGAATATTTTGTGTCTATTTTCACATTGAGATTCAACAAATTTCTAAGAATATAAAGGCTTGGCAAAAAATTAGTATTCTTCTCCGTAAAGTGTTCAATATCTTAAACCTGCGTAATATTTCAACTTTTATTGACACTTCAGGCGAGCAACTTGTCAATCATATACCAAATGCTGGATGTTTGACCACTAAAACTGGCCTGATGAAAAGTCTTCATGATTATGTGAAAAGCTACAACAAAACAATGTCAGGATCTTCAAGGTATGGTTGATGCTTACTGTATTAAAGCATGTGGGAAATTTGAAAAAAGAGGAGAGCAAACACAATGTTAAGCCCTTAGTAAAATGGATTTGAAAAGCAGCGCAATGCTTTTGTGTTGTCTTGAGGTTGATCGATCGATTGATCGATTGATTGATTGATTGATTGATTGATTGATCGATTGAGTGATTGATCGATTGATTTATTGATTGATTGATTGATTGATTGATTGATTGATTGATCGATTGATCGATTGATTTATTGATTGATTGATTGATTGATTGATTGATCGATTGATTGATTGATCGATTGATTGATTGATTCATTCAATCATTCATTCATTCGTTCGTTAATTCTTTCATTCACTTTGTCATTCGTTCATTAATTTATTCACTCACTCACTTATTCATTCATTTATTCATTCATTCATTCATTCGTTAATTCTTTCATTCATTCATTTGTTCTTTTATCAGTTCATTTATTCACCCATTATTTATTATTTATTTTGTTTTATTTATACAGGGTGTAGTTTAAAGTTAAAGTTCATTGCCAATCCGCCCTATAAAATATTTAAATATCTGATTCTTTAAAACTATCAATTGGTCAAATAAATCGGCAGGCAGAGAATAAACAGTTTAAGAAGGAGGAAAAGGCGTGTTACATGCTAAATAAGCAAAAAGATTGCTTGTTTTTACAATATGAAAGAGTCAAAAATGTTGCTATTGTTGCTTTGCAAAAGATTTTTAAATCACATTTTACACTACTCCGATAAAGTGAAACGCTATAATGCAAAGGATATTAATTTCAAAAACTTAGAAATATTAATATAAAATAGATATGCAACTGATATACACTTTCTAAATCAAATAAATTGTCTGTTTCTGATTTCTCATTCATTCTTTTCGTGATGCAGCAAAATAGATTTGGACGATTTTTATCCAGAAACATATAAAGTTGACTGCAAGATTGATCTGGAGAAATTTCAAAACATTTTCAAAGGTAAAGCAATTTTTAATTCAACAGGATTTTGAAATTGTGATTTTAATCATCATCTGAGGCTACGTTAACACGAGCAAAAGTGGATCGGATCTAAATTGATGCAATCTACCTTTAGTACAGATACGCGTTGCTTTTTTACAAGATATCACAGATCCGATCCAGTTCTGGTCCGCTATCCGACCTACTTCTAGATCTCTTTCAAAGTAGATCCAGTTTAGATCCGATCCACTTTTGCTCATTTAAACATAGCCTGAATCACTGAACTTATTTATCCTTATCTTGGCTGTCTAACTATCATACCAGAAATAAACTCTTATCTTTTTCTCTTGAAGATGGTGAAACGTGGATTTGTAAACCAAGTGGCCTAAATCAAGGCAAAGGAATATTCCTATTGAAAGATACGAAACAGTTACGCGAGGAAATTCAAGGAAAATCAACCACAAGGCTAGGAAATGGCAGAACATCACGTATTGTATCAAGGTAATAGATAATTTTCTAATGTAACGTATATCGCACATGATAGATCGAACAACGCAGCATTTACTCAAAGTTAGTCTCACCTTGTTAAGAGAGGTTTCTATAAGCGTTAGACCTCAGATTGACTATTTTTGCCAATGCTGTCTATCAAATTTTGAAAAAATACGATTTCACGTTTGGTAACCGTGAGGAAGGTTGCTAAAATGAAGACATCGAATTTTTTTGTCTGTCTAGTTCCATGTTAGGAGTGTCATGTATGACTTTTTTCTTTCTTGCAAAATTGAATTGAAATGAATTGAATAGGATTAATAGATAGTATTCTCTTTTTTTTAAGGTATATTGAGAATCCTTTGTTGTTAAACGGTCGCAAGTTTGACATGCGTGCCTATATGCTTATCGCTTCAACAACTCCTTACCTGGTTTTGTATCACAGTGGATATGTCAGACTTGCGTGCTCACCATACTCTAATGATTCAACCGACCTTACAACGCACCTTACAAATCAGGTGAGTGTTTAAATACTTCATGATTCTATAGTAGTATGCAGCTGAAAATGCTTAGCAAACGCTGCCTAGCAATATCCAATTCCACCTCCACAGCAACCTCTTCCTCCACAGCTACATTTACAGATAAAAATTAAAGTTAGAGAAACCCAAATTTGCAGATTTCTGTCTTTGGTCTTACCGCAGGATGCTTTATTCTAAATTATTATCAATTGCGTAGGGATAGGCTGGTTGCATAGTAATATCTCAACAATAGACTCCCCCATCATATGCTTTAGAGTAATTGTACTACAATTCTGACTGAATTCTTTCACGTTCTAGCTTGTTCAAAAGAAACACCCAGAGTACTTCGAAATGAAAGATGATTCAGTATGGACATTTGAAAAGCTAAACAGCTACATCGAAACGAATTACAAAGAAACTAAAGGTTTAATGGATAACTGGGTGTTAAATGAAATGAGCGTAAGTCTCCATATTTAGTTAATTCGATCATCAATGTCTTGTCATATTGAGAGAAGCAACAAGCCAATATTGATAGAAGGGTAAAGAAGTGGCTTTTTAATCCCCTATTCTTTCTTGGAGGGCCTATATGGACCTTTGATCTTTACGAGAATTCTTCCACCTCTTTGAAAATAGTTCCAATACTTAACATGCTTGACTCATTTGCAGTTTAACTTTAGTGAGGTTTCTTCACTCCAGCACCATCAATTATAGCACCCCCTTGCAATCTGACTAAACACATTAGTTGCTACTTCACGATTGTATTATCACCGGGGGTGGAAAGGCTGGAAATATCATAATTTGCTGCCAAGTTTAGATTAATAGCCTTCGTTATGGAAGAATTTATTTACCAATGCTATATATATCTTTAGAGATTGTCTTTTGTAAATATATCATTTATTTTTCATTTACTTTTTAAGTTCTTTGAAAGCCTCTTAGATCGAAAGATCTGGTGTACAGAGGCCATGTTAAAAACATACATGACAATAAAAACGAATAATGTTTTAATAATGATGCGTTCAAAAAACTTTGTTTTTCTATAGGAGCGAATTAAAGAGATAATGCTCATCTGCTTTCGATCTGTTCAACACAAATTGGAAAGAAAATCAGGATATTTTGATTTACTTGGCTTTGATTTCATGGTTGATGACAATATGAAGGTAAAAGAAGTTAAATTAGTATTTGATATTTATGTCTGAATAATTGCTTCGTTCTGCAAAACTTTAACATGCTTTGATTGGTACAGAGTAATCAATTGAATCTTGAAGTGTGAAATTCTGATTGGATTCCACAACAGAAGGTTAGAATATAAGTTGATTTAGTAATATTTTAGTAATATCTATTGGTTGTTATGGGAGCAAGCTAACTTGGATTATGTTCTTTTTGCTTTTAGTACAGTAGAAGCTTTGTTGGGTTTAATTATTTTAAAAACTATAGCAAAATCTGAGAATTTAAGGGAATTTTTCCTTTAGACGCTGCTGCTAACGATTCTCTTGCCTAATTTCTGCTGACATGGCCGACATTTTCGAAAAAACTCGCGTTAGAAAAGGCCTGCAACTCGCATTAGAATATCAAATCCCCCGTGCCATGACATAAGAACTTCGCTCACTACATGCTACTAGCATAGCTATCAGGGGGTAATGTATAAGGTTGCTGAAGTAGCCTCTGGATGTTGACAGACTATAATTCGCTACCTCGTTTCTTATTGATCTGATTCTTGTCTCTAGGTTTGGTTAATAGAGGTAAATGTCAACCCTGCTCTCTTCACAAACTGCGAATCTTTGAGGCAAGTTGTTCCTGACATTGTGGAGGAGACAGTTAGTGAGTACTCGAAAGTTTTATGTTATTTTACTAAGCTGTTAATATATGTATAAAATTTTGAATATGCAAGCAATTTTGGTGCAAAAATGGGGCTCTTGGGGGTAATGCACTCTCTTTTAGGAATTATTTTGCTGGAATGCTCATGAATCCTGAAGTAGGCCCCATTACGTCATAGTTTTTGACGGAGCCTAGAGGCAAATGACCCCTTCCTTCGTTCATGTACCTCCCCCCCCCCCCCCCGCTTTATCTGTAGCAGGGATTTTTGTACTCTGTCACTCTGAGCAATAATGAACGCTAGAAATCTTGATTGATTGATTCATATTGAGGTATTTACATCAGGCACACACTGATCTCAAAAAAAGACTGGATCGAGCAACCTATTGTTTTCGAGTCCAACTTTTTGAAGCCGAATCGGCGCCATATTGGTAAGACCTTAATCAAGAACAACAGCGAACACGTGGAAAAGTATACTCTATAAAGTACAAGTATATCAAAAATATACGATCCAAAACCTTAAAACCTGTTAAATGGCATTTGATGATCCATGCCGAGTGGCTTGCCATTGACTCTACACTAGGACCCGCAGCTTTATGGGTCCTAGTAAGATGGCCGCCATCGAAACTTTTTGGGTTCACTTTTCAAATAATAGAAGCTCGATCCAGTCTTTTTTTGAGATCATTGCATGCACAAATTACATATGATTACGAAGTTAATGCTAGACTATCAAGTCAAGTCACGATCGAGTCGAATTTTCTTATCTAAGAAATTCGCCCTTGCATTTTAGCGATATGTGTCGAAGCATTTGAAAACAGGTGCAAAAAGAGGAGAATTCACCCCATCGAATCATTGAAGACCTTCCAAGTATTGTTTGACGAGGAAAGGAAAATTTCTTTCGAAAGGGCAGCAAAAGAGGTGGCAGTGCAAAGCGAACAGAATGAACCAGATGGGGCTATTGATGCTGCAGAAGGTGCGTCTGTGTAAAGCAATGCCAACCCCATCTATGGAAACAGAGATTGTTGAATAACTTGAAAAGCCTCATAAACTTTCTACAAATTAAGATGAAATATGGCGTATTTTGCGTTTCGCAAATACTGGAGGAAAGGACTCAAGTAGCTTGTGCAGCAAACTTAGAAGGGATTTACAGAAGGGAGGCTAGAACTCGCGATCATTGAGTTTTTTGTTAATTGGTGCTAGGGTTTCTCAAAAACCTTATTTTCATACGATAAATGTTCGTCTTAGAAATGGCGTGCTGTTGTACCCAACAGTACTTGGACACCACAGTCTAAATTCAGAATTATGCAAAATCGGTGCCGAATCATGATAAAAACAGTCAATGGTGAAGAGTGCTGCACATTATTGCATAGTGTTGTAGAATGTTGCAGCGGATCGCAGTGTCGCAGTAAAGAATAATTTCTACCTCTGTGCATTCGTCATGTTATTTACATCTAGCGACGAACTGCGACACTCTCGCAACACTCTCGCAACTCTTGCAACATTCTCGCAACACTCTTGCAACACTCTCGCAACACTCTTGCAACACTCTCACAACTCTCTCGCAACACTCTGAAACGCTTGCTCCTATATGAAAACCGGGCTTGGTATTTCTTCAAAGAAAATGGATCTCTATCTTCAGTGCTTTGTTTTGTATCGCTATATTTTGTATATGCTATAGTAGAACAAAGAGCATCATCACAATTCTCTAAGTTACATTAAAAGATGTTCAAATATGGTTTGCATTGGAATACTAGGGAACCCTTTGAATCTGTTTAATTTTTGGCCCCTTCACGTTAACCCTTGAACGGGCCATATAGCCCAATGATAAACACCGGAAAAATATGATTTAGCTGGGGGTTAAGTACAAAATATTGTAAATGTTCTGATGGCAGTTTACTATAATAGTTTACGCTTTCACCTTAGTTTTTTTTACTATGCCACCCCCTGAAAAGCGTAGAAATATATGGGTTTTAACAGTTAACTGTAAATTAATCCGGGTGCGATAGGGTTAATATACTGATCGTAACGTTGTCATTTATCATAAAGTCCGATAGGGTAAATCATATATTGACCAGTAGATAATTAATAGACAGATTGTCAAATAAAGTTTTTAATTTAAAGGGGTATGGAATGTATATATTTGAAATTAATTGTATGGTTTACATATCAAGAAAAATTTCTTTATTTGTGGATGTATGGTATTTTCTGTATGTTGGGTCGATATAAATATGATGAGCATTGTAAAAAGTGTTTTTGATTTGTCAATAAATGGATAGAAATGAAAAAGAAATTTTGAGAGCTTCTGTTCTAAATTGACATTGCCTTTGTGAAGATTGTTCGATGTTACTTGGATCTGGGTTTTTGAAAGAAAGCCATCCTGGCAGAATTGTTTCTTTTCCATTAGAATGGAAGATTACAGTGCAAGAAGGACGTCATTCAACCCCAGCCCCCATTGGCGACACTGTCTTGAGAAACTTTTCTAGCTCACGATGCCTTACAAACGTTCGACATTTTTGTTCAGCTATTGTATTTGAAGAATGGCTCGTTACCAAAACAGGGGTGGCGCCAGGATTCACCCAATGAAGGGCTAGGTTTCCTGGCAGTGGGGCTATATAACTGAAGCGAGGGTATCTTTTGAGCATAAGAAATCAATTTTTTGTCAAGATTTCCCCGACAGGCATAAAATTTATTCCCCGACACCTCCCTGGAACAAAAGCAGGCAAAAGTGCTTTGCACTTTTGAGTGTAACCAATCGCTTAATGCTGAGGAAGGTGTATGCTGCTGCAATCTTTTCCCAGTTGTTATGATTCGTAAATCATTTGTATGGTTCCTTTTACTTCTCCGGAGGAGTAAATTGTTCAAGGCTACGATCAGATGACAGACGCACGTGACAGCTGTCACATGACTCGAGGAAATCAGAAAGTTTTGCAAGAGAGTCAACAGAAGGCAACTAACTTTTAGGCCAAAGCAATGGACGCTGCTTGGCAGTTGCTTGTACTCTTCTTGATTTGCAATGCAATTTCAGCCAAAGCATCAGAAAATGAGGCTTCTTTGCTAATAAATATCAATCCAGACAGACAACAGTTTGTTGACAGCCTTTGGAGGGAAAGGTTTTTCCATGGCACAAATGTCGTTTTCAAGCATTTCCCATTTCATCCAACGTTAGAAGGCTATACGAATGATTCGTTCTCTGAGGTGGATATGAAAATATTACAAGATCTTGGCCTTAATGTAATTCGATTAGGTAAGTTCAAATGTTTTCATACTTTAGTTTGCCCTCTTCGTATTTCCCACTTCCTCTTTTAGCCTACTTACAATCATACCCCTCTCCTCATCTAAGGATTTCCCCGGTGTGTCAACTCTCATTGTCAAGTGTAAGCACCCCCCCCCCCCTGAGGCTCTAGAAAATTGACCCTTTTCTCTGATTTTTAATTCAAATTTCATCCCCCTTTTTCTCTGAAACCAAGAAACATATTTTTTTGCTAATACGATGAGTTGGACCTTAAAAACCCCTTTTCTAATTTTTTTTTTGATTTTTTTCAAAATAACACCCCTTTTTCCAATTTCTATGTCCTTGGTTTGGGATGAAATTGAGCCCCTTTCTCAGAGATTTTAAAGACATGGGTGCTTACACTTGACAATGGGAGTTAAACCCATCGGGTGGGCTTCATTTGGTCTCTCCATCCCCTGACTTTTCAACCCCTCAATAATTTGTGAAAAGTATCGTCCATGGTTTCTTTCAGGGATGATGTTGCCAGGGTACGTTCCGAAACGAGGGCAATACAACGAAACCTATTTAGAGGTAATAAAGAGCATCGTGTCAAAAGCAGCAAAATATGGCATCTACGCGCTGCTTGACATGCACCAAGATGTTATGTCACCAAAGTTCTGCGTGGAAGGGTTCCCAGATTGGGCAGTTAACACAGGTAAGAACCTTTGACCAAAGCTTCAAGCCAGCTTTGTCTAATTTCCTGCAATTTCCTACACAAATACCGCTTTCAGCTGTTCGGGGGTATGTATCCAATCCAGGACCGTCAAAAATGGGGTAGCCAAGGTAATTATCAGGGGGCTTAGGGGCTTGTGGAGCCCGCAAAATAGGTATGTATTAAAAAGGCTTGTCCTTCAAGCTGGCGGCCCATGTCTGCATGAACCCAGGGGCCCGGCCGGTCCCACGATGAAAACTCGCTGCCATTTCAAACATTTAGCTTTGCATTCTGTTCCAGGCAATGCTGACAACTTTCCGTATCCATTGGAAGACAAATACCCCCTAGACCCAGGCACAGGATATCCGTATCAAAAGGATTGTGACAAGCATGACTGGGGGGATTACTACTTTAGCGAAGCTGCTGCAGCTGCATTTCAGAATTTATATAACAACACAGACGGGCTTATGGATGAATGGGCGGATTTTTGGAGGAAGACAGCGCAAGGATTTAAAGATGAAAAGAGTGTAATTGGATATGAGCTGATTAATGAGCCGTTTTCTGGCGATTTTTACAGGTAAGGTGAATGTGCAGGTATTTTTTCCTAGAAATTCCTCCAATTTTGCTCTTGCATTATATGCATTTTGCATCAACCTGATGTGTACCTATTTCAAATGCCTTGCAATTGAATATGATGGTTTCTAGTCTGTTATTACCCGAAGGCTGCTCTACCGACTCTACAATTTCTCCAAGTCGCTATGCATAACCGCATATAACAGGGTGCAGCCACGGATGGCGCTTATTAGCAAGAACCAGGTACCCATTTTTATATACCTGGAGAGAGAGAGGCACAATTTTGTGTTGACATCTTGATTTCGAACCGGCGACATCAGATCGCTAGCCCTGAACAAACCAGCATGACACTCCAGAGATAAAAGGAGGGTAAATAGCTATTGTAAAATACCAACTTTGAATGAAGTCACCTTTTTTAATTTGAAGGGATCCTTCTTTGATGGTACCGGGCGTAGCTGACGAGAAGAACCTTGCCCAGGCATACGAGGTATTGCACAAAGCAATTCGTGAAGTCGACGAATCTCATAACATCTTTTTTGAAGGTACAACATGGGACTTTTTTGCTGTCGGTTTCAAACAAGTACCAGGCGGCGAAATTTACCGAAACAGGAGCGTGCTTAGCTACCATTATTACGAGCCACCAGATTTTAAAAAAAAATTTCAGTTTGAGGTTCGCAAAGAAGACATCAGAAGACTGCAGTGCGGTGGAGCATTGACGGAATTTTGGACCGCTGGTAGTACGAACAAAGCTTTCGAGGACATGTACGAAATTATGGATATAACGGATGAGAAGATGCAGTCGTGGATGGGATGGCTTTACAAGGCGTACGGTTGCGACAAAAATCATCTAGGATGTTTAATTTCGCCGAGGGGAGACAAAAATGCGACAATGCACGAAATATGGTTACACAACACAAGTCGAACTTACCCGCAAGCTGTCGCAGGCGAGACAATTCGATATAAATACGACAGAAAGACGCACGATTTTGACTTGAGTTTCGCTGTTTCCTCGAAATGTAAAAGTACCGAAACTGTTGTATACATGAATGAGAAGCTGCACTATTCCAAAGGTTACGACGTCGCTGCTTCGCCAGCTGATGCCGTAACATGGCATCAAGTTGGAAACACGTTATTTATAAATCACTCAACAAATTTGTCCCCAGGGACTGTAATTACATTTTCAATAAAAGCAAAACAAATAAAATAGTAATTATGAATTGATGTATTTGTATTAAACAACAAATTGATGGTATGCTGTGGAAATTGTAAACAAAACAGAGAAAAATGTCATGACGTCAAGACCATGTACCTTGAGCATAAAATTAATTCCCTAATTTTGAAAAGAAACATAAATAAACCAAATATAACGCTTGTGAATACAATAAGTTAATTACAACTGCAAGCAGTTTTTACTCTTTCGTAGCTAATATACGATAGTTGACTGGTACCTTGAAAATGCCCCTATTAACTGCAAGACTATTGCAAGGGGGTCCAGAATCTGGGGAGGTGAAAGAGCAATCCATTGTTTTCTGGTTAAAGACCTAATGTTTGTAGTTGTCTAGAACCTGTTAGAAGTCTTAACGTAGAGTATTATCTCAAAGCCTTGCCTTATTTGCAAGTTTCCTTGTTCAATAATTGTTTGGATCAGGTTGGAATACCTGTGCCTAAGGTAGAGTCGGAAACTTTAACTACCCCATGCCCCCCTTTCCCCTTACCAACAAACATTTCTTGAAAACCCGATAAATTCATTTAGCTAGTTGAATGGTGAAAATATGTCTATGTGAAGATGTTGTATTGTCTTTTGTAAGGACAGACAACAGTCCTTACCTGCCTCCATTCAGTTTCACCCAGGCAAAGCTAATCAATTGAATATCTCTTTTGCGGTAAATCAAATGAACAATTGATAACTCGAGACCAATTGATTACGCTCCACGTTCTCATATTTCCTTGTACATGTTACTCGATTGCGAAAGATTATACTGAGTATTTCTTGCTCCGTTGAAGAAAATTCGACGTTATTTCCTGCTGGAATTTTGGCAAATAAACTGTTATTCTTTTTCAGCAGTCAAATTTGAGGACTTTCTATCCAGGTAACATTTCGATTACTCGATTCTAAACTGCGTTTTTGACCGTGCCCTAAGTTTCTAATTGCGACAAATATGTTTCTAATTGCGACAGGCTGTTTTAAATCTGATGGGATTTCAAGGGTTAAGTCATTACATTGCATTTGCCATCTACAACATTTGATTAGCGATATTACGGCGGTTTTTGGCGCAACCTAGGCCTAATTAGATGATGCTAACCCAAAGCCTTACTGGTTCAGGCAAGGAGGGGGGCAGACTTTAGATAAAAGAAGCAAAAAATATGAAATGATTTAGCATTTTCCCAAAGGCATTGTGAGGAGCCTAGTATTGCACTCTTTTCTAGGTGAAAAAGGGCTAAGCGATCTGTTATTACAAAAACCGCAGAGCCGCAGATGCGGCAACTGTGCTCCGAAGGAGAAGTTGGAGAATTCGTAAAGTTCGTCATGCATTTACCTATTACGATTAAATTTCTTTATGGGAAACTAGCTTATAAGAAACTAGTTCACAGCCCCTCAAATACTAATTAAGAAAGGTCAGTACTGAGTTTTTTTCAACCTTACAGGGTAAGCAACTATGTTACTCTCTACTCCATGAAGTCATTTTTCAATGAAATAGTTTATTACTGTAAGTTCTGAGAAAGTTTCAAATCCTGTGATTGCTGAGAAATTCGGAGGTGTTGGCTAGGCCAATTTACCATCACCCTTTCGACACTCAAGGCGTCATTGAGGGGGGTTTTGGGGTTCACCCTTCAAACTATGCAAAACATCGTCTCCTTGCATAGCAAAATTAGGTGTGAGATGAGAGGTTTTGACTGTAAAATTGGGAATTTCTACTCACGGCAAAGAGTAGAGATGCCGCAAGCAATGAGGGGCGCAGGGAGGGGGGCAGACATTCTTTGAAGGGTTTAAAATGCATATTCTGTGAAATTGTAGAAAATCAAATAAATGGTAGACATGCTATCAGTACCCACAGAGACAGGAGTTTGCAAAGTCAACTAATTTGAAATTTACGAAATTTTTTAAAGGCAACATTTTTTAACGAAAAAATTCATCTCTTTCATTGACGGTATAAATTGTCTATTCCAAAACAATTTTGTGCTTTGTTCTGATTTACTTTCGAAAAGAATTCATGGAATTGAGAGGGGCATTTTTTTAAACCCTTGCCCCCCCCTCTTCCAGAATGACCCTATTTGTGAAGGCTTTGAGTACCTAGATAATGGCTATTGAACCGGTATTTTGGTACCTGCATTTTGAGTACTTGCTGCTTTAACTGCAATACAATGCAAAGCATCTGGCGCACGACACACGTAAATAACAGTACGATACTCATAAATATTTCAATATTCATTTGAAATAGAAAGCTTCTATCGTCATTAGTTATTTCGTAAATTTAAAGGCATTTTCCACTTTGAAAGCGAAAGTTATGCTAGTTTTCGCAGTAATATTTTCACCTTTGAATTAATTTATTGTACTTAACTCAGTTATTAATCTTTGAACATAAATAATAAATGGGAAAGCTAAGATAAACGGGCTCAACGATAATGACATTACAAAATTGGTAAAATCATCTCTAGCAAAATTGTTTACATAACATTGCAAATATATTTGATTTTTGGTGGGACGGCAAACAGAGGAAACAGGTTTTATGTTGTTCGATTTTGAACAAGTTATACTTTATTTGTGAACTATCGAACAACTAAGCGGAGAAATTCACTTGTATTCAAGTCGATGAGGGAATGAACGTTTGCTAATGATAACGATGCTGCAGTTTTCGTCGCGTCCATCTCACACTAGGAGAAATTCGTTCGTGTTGACATATCACTTCTAACGACAAATCTTGACTTAATCCTAACCAAGTAGGCCCGCCAGCGCTTCCAAGTTTGCAGTTTTGAGCCTGTAGCAGCCGGTGTGGCAAAATGGCAGACAGTGATGAGGAAGATGACGCTCAAAGATTTAGCAGAAAGAAGAAGTCTAAGAAAACAAAGGTTCAAAATTTTATTACTGGACGGACAAGAAGGAGAATAAACTCGGAGAATTCGGTCACCCTTGCGCAAACGCGAGCCAAGTTTGTACATTCCAGTTCGATTTCCGTGCAAGGTGTGTCTTTAAATTTCTTTCCCCCAGATGACCTCAATGTCGCACGTTCGATTCACGTTGGCCTTCCTGTACAGGTCAGCCGTTCTTGTCCGTTAATTCCAGTCAATTATCGTGCATAATTCGAGCGCTTTTTATGCAGTACGTAAATCAGTTTAACTTTATAATTAATCACCATAATCTCATCGAGCTTTTTCTCAACGACATAATCCACGATGAAAGTGTTTTCTTCACACTTACCTTTTTAAGCTAGTTTAAGTGCGCAAAAGCAGCTGAAAAGATTGTAAGGAATAGGCAAAAACATTAAGACAAAATGGCCTCTTAAATACTACTGTATTTTTTCTATTTTTGCCGTTCCAGAGCTTAGAAAGGGGGCATTCACGAAACTCGCAATGGCCTAGGAATTTCCATAGGGTTTTCACAGAAACCCCTACGGAGAGCTAAGCAATATTTTCGCTCGCCCTTTTTAAAACCGAATTTTTCAATCATTTAAGTCAAATCTTCTTGAGTTCATGAACGAAGTACGATAACGTTTTCGATAATATTTAGACTTTAAGGATTTGATTCACCTGCTGATTGTAAAACTTTATAAAACAGCTTCTACGAGTACTGCTTTCTCAATCACCACTTTCTGTCCAAAAAAACATGTTTTCAAACAATTTACCCTACAGCTGCAGACCATTGCGACTATGGAAAAGTAAATTAAAAATTATCTTAATTTCAGTTTCCAAAAGGTTTTCAGACTTCATAAGGATAAGAGTTCTCTGTTTATTTGCTAGCAGTTCTGAGCCTCAAACGTTTCAACTCTTCAATCTAATTACCTATATAAATACTGTAATCACTAACCTTCAGCAGATTCTTGGATAATTTCAACCTACAAACATACCAGACAATCAGTTGCATAAGGCATTGCTCTTCTTTTCACATTTTTGGGGGCTCATCTTCGCAAGGGAAACGACCAATCGCTCCCAAATACAACATGAAATGACACCCCCTTTTATGAAATGTGTCCAGTCAAGTCCGAACGGGGGGATGGGGCACTAGGAGTTTTTCACCTTTGCGCCCTCTCTTGGACTCGCGGAAGATAATGACCCTTCGAAGTTTTCTTTTGGATCCTTGAATGTGCCACATTTGTATACGTACGTCCCCTTTTCTGAGGCCCATCTGCCTGTCCGTCTTTAACTTTAAAAATACTTCCAACCATCTTGACATTCTTCCCCCTCCTCTAGCTGTCATACTCGCTTTCATCTTTTACGTAGGTAATCCATGTTGACTCCAAAAGCGCTGTTGATAAAGTGGCCAATCTTCGCACCCGTAATAAATCCTTTTTTTAAGAACGTTTTCCCGACTCCTTCGAGTCATTTTCATATTACATTGTGTTCTATTGCTTGATGAATTTGTGGCGGAGGTGAGATACAATGCTCAAATCTCAGGCGGCGAAACCGTCATACAATGACGTCAAAAACGGAAATGCGGCATTTCTCGCGCGGATGCGTTAATCGTTATGAAAACAAATCAAGATGCTATTAACACCATTTATTTTCCGGACAGGATTTGGGTATGGTGGATCGCTAGAAGTAACCATTGTTGCTGACTTCCGTGAGCTTTATTACACAAAATAAAATTGACAAGAAAGTTGAACAGGAAGCTTCATGCGAGTTTGCGCAGCAAGGATTTTCTCGCTAAGACGCAACTGCGCCGGCTCAGAAATTGCGAAATGAGAGTCTTGACACAGTACAGTAAACATATTGTGCAGTGATTTGCGGTCCAGAGTTTTAAATCTTATTAAATGGCTTTTGCCGCGTTTATTATCAATCAAAACTATTGCTTTGGTAATTTGTACTCATCGGATAAAAGCTCCTGCATAGATTCTTTTATAATGAAAAATTCTGAAGTTTGATTGTTTTGGAGATATTGAATGAGTGTTATCATATAGGAGAAGTTAGGCCTATTGACCTACTAAAAGTTGAATAGTTTAGTTTCTTATGGCGTTACAAAAGCGTAAAATCATGAAGGAGTCAGGTTAGTCAGTTCGATCAATTTTAATTCATTTTCAATTACTGATTAAGGCTTTTTTGTTTTTTTCATCTCATTTTTATTCGATCGATTAATTGCTCTTAGTTGCCATAATTTAGATAACGATTTGATAAAGTATTTATGCCATTGAAATGCTTAGGGAAGCCTTTTAAAATAACGTTATTATGGCACTATATTTCAACTTTAATTGAGTTACAATGCGAAAAGGCTAATTAAGAATGTTATTTTGTGTATCGTATCGCATTTACTTCGCGGAACTAAACGAACAGTCCGTAACTGTCCACACCAGGCTGATAATTATCAGCAAAATGCTTCTTGACCTTGTTAAATTCAATTCAAATGATCGTCCGATGAAAAGAAATTATTTTTCTTCTATACTATGCTCTTGAAAAGGCCTGAAATCACAATCAATGTGACAAAAATAATGAAAAGGCTTGGTTTTATTAAAGGCAAACATGCCGAAGTACCTGTAATGGAGGTGGGAAGAAGGCAAACAAGGAGTTCTATCGGTTTTCCAGTTTTACCTGCTCGAGCATTCGCGTTATTATCAGAGGTTTCATCTAGAAAAATTGGCACTTTTACCCTCACAAGTGAGGAGTTGATCTGTAACATCCCTCATTTGCTGACGTTCCTCTTGAACCTAACTGTTTTCAAAATTTCGAAGTCCTCTTTTCATAAACGCTCCAAATCTTCACATGCCTAGTAAAACGTGAGATACCTACCACAATGGAACATTTTAATTGATTGATAACATTTGGCTGCCAATTTACGAATTTTATTTTTACTCGTCAAGAAGATGCCCGATTTTAGCGGAATGCATTAAGTTTGGAACATTATGCCATTTCCCCCATTTAAGAAACTCCTACCCACTTTGGGACTCGTAAAAGAAAATAGAGAGGACTGAACTGGGCCATCTGTTGTTTCACGTGTGAAATTTTCATTCAGTTTTAGCTAACTATTTCAAGATTTTGTGGTATGAGATCAAGAGGGTCAAACCATAGTGTTTTTCAAAAGCATAACTGGCAAACAGGTCACTTACTATGGTTGGTAAAACGTATCCCAGTTAAGATGAGCATTTAAAAAACCACATCTATTTTTGGTATGAATGTAGTCTTTGTTTGAGAGCTTTCTCTTGCTTTCAGGTAGGGTGCTGGATTACACGCATGGCTGCCAGCTGTACTCCAAGATATTATATTAAAATAGAATAAGCAAAATTCTTTTATGGGGCACTTTCCAGTACTGCCCCTCCCTCCTGCAAGGTTGCTTGACTGTATGGGGCAAGTATAGACTTCCACTCCCTTTAAAGGTACCAACCTGGTTCCTGTATTCATAAGGAGATGTCCATTGGTCAAGGGTTTCTTTCAGTACCATTTGGTCTATAGCTTTGCCATTGTGTTTCAAATATTTCTGAGTGGCCTTCATTTAGATTATCTTTTGTCATATTTTCATTTTTTCTTGACCTCATCCAAGCTTGATTAAATCTCAACACTCCAGGGCTCCAAGGTGTTCTCTTTAGGTGTACTAACCAATTCAAACTCAGCAATCCTTTGCATGTGTATTTCTGCAGGACTATTGCTTAAAAAAGGTTTAGGGCAGCTCAGTTTCCTAACTATTAAATTATCATCTCATTGCATGGCCAAAATTGTTGCTGTTAGGTAATATTAGTTGGTCGCATCTTTGTTTTCAAAAATTTGTCAATTTTTATGGAGGGCAAAAGTGCTCCCAACTATCCAACACAGAGAAAAGAGGTGGAATAGTACATGGCAATATTTAAATGTTGTTTTAAAACATTATTTTTCACTCATTTTCATTTATCTTATAGGTTTACAAGCAACTGTTGGATCATCTGATGAAAACAGGAGAGAAGAAGAGAAGTTAGCGGTATGATTTTATCATTTTCAAAGTGAAATACATGGATAAGCAGCTTATTTTTAGTTGCATAAAAGTCTTTTTTAATTGTAGTTTTAGTGGTTTGTTTGTGATGTTGTTTGTTTTGCCTCCAACTTAGCAGTAATTGAGCTTGGAGTATGTTTTGTGTTGTTTGTTTTTTAGTTTTATATTAAAAACTATATGAAATATTTGGGAATTACTGATCATGCAAAATAGGTTAACATTGGCAGCCGAGCTTCTGTCACTAAATGATCAATGCAATAACTTTATCGCTACTTTGGGTACACAGAAAATTTGTTTCTAAAAGAAACTGGCCTACTTTACAAACTGTGAGAATGTCAATGCAATGTTTTTTGTAACTCGATAGATTGCTTTTTGTTGGTTCCATATTATAGTAAAAAATGGTGTCAAATCTATTGATCAATTTGAAAGTTGCCCTGGCTATAATTCTAGTTGTTCCCTGGTTGGTTGCATTGCAGGATCTTTCCCCTTCCCTTCTGTTGTTTTCCTGTACAAAGGGAACCAATCAAATGTTGGCTTGGACCCCCAGAAGTTCTCCATAGTTACATGCTATCCATGAAAACAGGACATTATCTTTAAGGGACGAAAACAGGCTCTGAAGAGAAATTTTGCCAGGCAATGACTAACTTCATTTCTTCAAGTTGCTCCCAAGCAAAAAGTGATAAGGGTCCAATTAGGCCTGAATTATACACATCAGTAAAAAAGCAAACAGCATTACAAATTAATATCATGTCCAAATGTATGACGATTTTTAAGTGTATTGTATATTGATATATAACTATAAATTATCTCCTTTATAAATTTCATTCTACTGACAATAATCCTCATTTTTGGATGATATTACCTTAATTCCTTTGCACATTGCCATAAAAATTACTAAAATCCTTTTTTAATTAGCTCAAAGATTGCCATTATTTCACCCACTTGAGCTCCTCTTGCAACCCACACACATCTTGAAAACATCCCCCTTGGATACTTAAAATTTTCGGAAAATTCATTATCTCAAGAGAAATCTTCCTGAAGGATAAATGACAACAAATAAGTGAGACACAATGTGAGCAACTTAGCTAAGTCAAAATACCTTGTGCTCATATTCTTAACCATTCTATTTGTGACTCTCTGAAATTAAGCCAAATATGAGTAAATATTAGGTCAAAAAGATGATAGAAGATGTAAAGCAAATAGTGGAAAACAGTTTTTGCGAAGTAATATCTGCCTAGTTTATGCATTGAAAAACATTTTAAAAAAATACTGTGAAAGCCAGTTTTGAAATCCTGTGAATGCTAAGAAAGTTTTTAGAGTGGTGCCATGCCAAATTTTCTCATAAAAATTGTTTTTGGAGTTAAATACAGTCCTCAAAGCGTTTAACAATCGATGCCTTAAAACTTTAAGTTCTTCAAATATTTTATTTGCTTATCTGTCTATTTTTAAAGATTATGACCATGCCCTCATGGTATTTACGTATTTAGAGTTTATGTGGTACAATATATTGCTGTTTAAATCTAACTGGCTTTTAGAAATGCAGCCTGCACGCTTCTGGCTTCAGCGGCTCAATAAACTGACAAGAAACGAGTAGTTGTTCGTACATACAATGGAAAATTGTTATTACTTTGATAATGTCGTAAAATTACGCGTGTGGAAGGCAATTGTCTTTACAATTACATTTATTTAATGACTAAAAAGCAATTAAGACTGTTATTTACTGAGGTAACGTCATAACACTTTAGAATTCAGTTGAAAACAAAATTGAATACGGGAACAAGGAGTTGCTGGTAACCTGCTAGACATTGTAGGCCGGTATTAAGCCACATAAATGTTGATTAGTTATAGTGGCCTGAATGCGAAAGATCGTTGGTTCGATACCAGGTTTGGTCGTTTTAAAAGCAGTGTATTCTGCCCTCCTCCTCAGTGTCTTATATTTGAAGTAAATTAACAAGTCATGTATAGATTGATATCGAGTTTGCAAAATGTCAAACTTCGGAGCGAAAGATCGTCGGTTCGATACCAGGCTTGGTGGCACCGCGGACGAGTGGTTAAGGTGCAGGTTTATGAACCTATGAACCGAGAGGCTCGCGGTTCGAGACCACAATCGGAACCTTTCTCCCCAAGCCGTTCAGCCAAATGGTCTCTCCCTCCGAGATGGGTAAATGGGTACTCCGGAGAAACCCTGAGAGCACTAGCTTCAGTGCCCCAGGTCCACATAAACTTCAAAGCTGCTAGAACCCCAGCATGGATTACAAAATAAATGAAAAAACAAATAAACAAACAAACAAACAAACAAACAAATAAACAACCAAAAAAGTCTTTGAAAACGATTTATACTGCCCCCTTCCTTAATAGCCGAAATAGTACGGAATTGATGATTTGAAATTAATTCTTAAAATGATATTAGACGGTCACTTTTACAGCAGAAAAATCATAGGCTGCATGCCCGCCTCGTTGATACCAACAACTGTATAGTTCACCTGTATAAACGCCTTAGAATAGATTATTGTTTCATTGAACGCGTATTCTTGCCCCCTGTACGTCATCAAGAATCCATCAGGATCTTCTTAGTGCTTTTTTTTCAATCAGGGGGGCTTAGTTTTCGAACTATGGTCCCTAAACCGTTTTAAGCAAGTGCTACCTCATTTTACAATTTTATTTGATGTATTTTCTTTCTTTTTTAGGAGCTCGATTTCCTGGAGATGCTCGGAAAGCTACAGGTAACCAATTCCACTCCATGGCTGACCTTTTTTGATCATGAAATGCATCCATTTAGCTTCTTGAGCTACCTTAAGCCCCAAAAGGCCCTTATTAAGCACCTTCAGCTTTCTATTTTCTTAACCCTTCGACCACTTTTTGCCCCTTCAAGTACTTCTATAATTGCTCTTTATTTCTTCTAATGCTTGCTTGGTTCAAAAGACTGGACAATTGTGTGTTATTTATACTCTAATTGATACACATACCAGCCTCGCTATGTTGAGCTCGCAATTTTCGATTTTGAGCCCGATTTTTTTGTTAAAATATCCCTAATTAAATCCATTCCAATGGGACAGGGATCTAAGAATCCTTTTGGTAATAAAAATATAAAAGCCAGCACTCCAATATTGAATTTTATTTGAATTTCTATGAATATCTGGTGGCATATATATCACGCTTGTTTCATTTTATGAAAATCTCAAATAAAAAGTAAAGGCGTAGCGAGACAAGATGCTGAAAAAAATGCACAGATTAACAGAGGGTATCTCACAATTTTTGTGTTTCGTGCAGTGCAGTACGAAGTAGAACGCATTCCGTGACAAGTTGTTGAGAAAATTGCACAGTTTAACAGATGTTGTTTCGCAATTTTTTTGCTTCGCGCAGTGTTGCACCAAGTAGAACGCATTCCGAAACCAGTTGCTGAGACAATTGCACAGTTTAACCGATGTTGTTTCGTTATTTTTTTGCTTCGCGCAGTGTTGCACGAAGTAGAACGCATTCCGAAACCAGTTGCTGAGAAAATTTCACAGTTTAACAGAGGTTGTTTCGCAATTTTTTGCTCCGCGCAGCGTTGCACGAAGTAGAGCGCATTCTGGGACAAGATGTTGAGAAAATTGCACCGTTTAACAGAAGTTGTTTCCATACATACACTAAAAACACACTGAAAATAGGGCTAGTTTCTTAAAAGACTCTACAATTTGTATATACTGACATTTTTTCTATTGGTTTCCACTCCAAATACGGCAAAAACGCAGGCCGACGTTAGAACATCTTCGTGCCTGAATGCATGGAAAACACTTAAGCTTGGCCTGAGTATTGAATATTTTTTTCATTGAATTTCTATGTATTTATATTTTGATTTTTCCTTGTAGTCTAACCGATTGGATGACCAACGAACCATGCTTCCTGTTTCTCTTTCCAAGGTAACCAGATCTATTTTGTTAAGATGCACCTAAATTTTTTTCAACAAAAGTTAGATGCTACGACATCCGTAAACCATGTGTATTTGCCTCCATGCAAACATGTTTATAGAACCTTTGGGAGTCTTGAAGCATTACGTTTTCAGGGCAAAGTTAGACCGTCGTTTAACGCAGCGATATATTCGAAGGCTGCTTAGAACGATAAAATGTTTTGTTCTTTGAAGCAAGCAACTTCCTCTGCCAAAAATCGTTAGAACGCCTATGAAACGCCATGCTATACTGATTGCTTTGTGGTTTTCAGGCGTAGAAAGCTGGTATCATCCCCCCTTTTTCCCTTATAAAACACTGTTGGTTGCAAAGGGTAATACCTTGTTTTAAACAACAATGTTTGAGGGGGGGGGGTAGATGCAGATAGAGGAAAAAAACTGTCACTAGTTAAAGGGAAAAACGGAGGAAAAGACTTTGATTAATCCAGGAACCGGGCACATTGCCCTTCAGATTTCAAACCGATGAACTTTTCTTTAAAAGCAAAAATGGGCCTATGTCGGGCCTGATATTGTAATAAATATTATTTCTAGGAAACGTCTTAGCATCCAACCCCTCCATAGAACTAAAAATAAGTTAACTTCCTACTTGTGACGAAGCTTGTTTGAAATAAAAAACAGAAATACGAAACAGACACCTTATTTTCAGTTAATTTCAATGACAATAGGATGATTATACTGATGTTGACTCATGCACCATTCGATGCATCCTTTGCAATAATGCAACGTCATGATCTTTTAAGTAAACATCGTCTAAGTCTACCATCAACACCGTTAAGGCATGATCGTTTAAATCAAAATCATTTAAGTCTACCGTCAATACTGTTAAAGTCATAATCGTTTAAATCAACATCGTTTAAATCTACCGTCAACTAAACCGGCATCGTTCAGACATCGGAATATTAGTGTCATTTGCTAGCTATTAAACGGAAGCGAGACATTGTAAAAATGGCGTTCTCAGCTGAAAGCTATCTGCCATCAACCCGTTCGTAATGTGTATATGTAATCAACAAGTAAATTGTGTTTGACCGAGGCCATTTAACGTTTGCAGACATCTTTGCGAACTCAATACACTCTCTTGTGTATTTATACACGAGATAAAACCAAGTAAACTTGAGGATTACGCTGAATGATTTTAATTTTTCCAAAGTTCTGAGTTTACATTATTCCAAAATATTCGGTGGTAGCGTTGTCAATGTTTTCCACGACAGAAGTTTATAAACAATTATAAATATCATAAACATGTTAGAGTAACTAGTGTAACTAAGTAGGGGTGGAGCTAGGGTCAGAGGATTGGGTGGGGGGGCAAACAATTCAGGGAGAGAAATTTTGCCGACAAGCCAACCAAAATTTGATCGACTAACTGAAAATCTTGGCCGACTCAAGAGTAATTGGGGAGGGGGGGGGGGTCGCGTTCCCTGACTCCCCACTGGCTCCGCCCCTGTAACTAAGTATAGCCAAGTATAACTAAGTATAACTAAGTATAAGTAAGCAACTAGTGTGATTGACAAAGATCAAAGAGAAAAAAATGTCAGTTCTCGTCAAGCTAACAACAAAATGACAAATCATGTGATAAGAGAGAAATTCCAAGTTTTGCAAACCTATGAGATTGTAGCTTTCATGTGATCATTGTAACATCCGTGTGATCAGAGAACAATTCCAGCTTATTCACTAGGCTGGAGTGATCATGTGATCGATGTAGGTCTTACCTTAGCTAAAAAACCAGGAATTATGAGCAGGGCCTTGGCTGGATATTCTGTTTTAGGGTGGTGTCCAGGGAAAATTTGCCGACAAAATTGGCGTAAAAGGCCTTTGTTTGCTGAGGAGGTACCGACGAAATACCTCAGTTAGCAATATTTGCCGACGAAAGAGCCCTTCATGGCCGAAAACGCCGTTCCGTGGGGGGGGGGGGGGGTGGCACACATCTCCTCACTGTAGCCATGGCCTTGGTTAAGGGTAAACCTTTTTATAACGACCCATAGCTCTTCATTTTTTAATAAATATATTTATACATAATTTAATTAGTCATCTTCAGTTTGGATTTCCCAACTAATTATTCAGTCAGTTTGCATGGCTTTTCATTTTTATGCCTTTCTTTCCTTTCTATGCCTTTCTTTTCCTTTCGTCGCCGTCAAGTTTCGCTTAGATGTATTAATCGGTCTCTTTTGCTTTCGTAGCTAATTTGACTTTTGTATTCATTACATGTGCGCTTGGGATTCCAATGATAATCATCGTAGTTGCCAAGCTGCCGTTCGTATTAGCGTGAAACTTTTGGTCTTTGGTGAAGTCTTATGAATTAGATAATAACACGTTATTGTGTTTGTGTGACAGAGCAGTGGCGTGGCCAAGGTCATTCCAGGGGGGGGGTGCAAGCCGTAAATGGAGCTAAAGTCCTATGGGTTTCCAGTAGGGCAATTTTTGTAATCTTGAGATTTGTGAATCTCAAACACAAAACGTTTTACAATTAAGGAGCGTTTGCCCCCAAGCCCCCCTTGCTACACTACTGTAACAGAGGTTGTTTTATTGAATGCTTATCGTGTTGATCGTGTGGGCCGTGTATTCGTACTTTCCGTAGCTTGTATTTTGGTATCGTGCAGCTATTTACATGAAAACGTGGAGTAGTCTTCCCCCCAAAAAGCCTCACCAAAGCCTTAATGAAAAATGATCATTTGTCATTTCTACATATCGTGTACATCGTGCACATCATCTTTATCCTGTCTATCGTGTTCTCTTGTCGTGTATATTTTGTGCACGATAACTTTCCTTCGTTCCTTTGTCATGTCTGCTCATCTTGAGTCATCCTTTGAGTAATGGCCGTATGATAATTTCTATATATCGTGTACATCGTGTATATCATCTTCATCGTGTTTATCTTGCACTTCTGCCGTGTATATTTTTTCGCTCTCGTGTCCAGTAGCGGCGCCACTGCTCGTGTCTGTTTATCGTGTCTGTATATCGAGTTGACAAACTTTGAATGATTCTTTCATTGATCCTTCATCAATGATACACGCTTAAAATTTCCTTTTTTCTTTCTAATAATATAGCACCCGTATTATCCTCTATGTTTGACATCAGCCAGTATTCGACAATTTGTTTTTAAATGCGTTTAATCTTCCGTATTATAAAGATTTTATTGCTATCGAACTGACAGTTAACGATGATTTCGAAGATTTAATTCGAAACGTGCCGCATTTTATAGGAAGCCACTTAATCTCGCCTTGTATCCTTGTTATATTGGTTACTATCCCAGCGTAACTTGGCTTCGAAAGTATATCGCCTAACGCAGCTATAGCTAACCACCAAGGTTTCTGTTTTTGATACTGGAGGCAGTCCCAAGGTTACGATTTTCCAACCCGCAGTCGCGTAAGTACAAAAATTGGTCGCAACTTCGACCTTCCCTCGCATTTGGATGACAAAAGGTCGTATTTTTAATTTCACTTCCTCCTTCCTTATTGTATCGAAATGAGACATACTGTTTGATTAGCATGAAAGGTGATACGAGATGCTAAATTTTACAGCATGACTGTGGGAATAATGTTGTGTGTATCATGTTTCCTGCGGCTCTTTGCCTTTTAGAGACAATACTACGGGGTTAAATTTCATACTGTAAGTGAAATTCTCCATGAAACACCTTTAAAAGGCCGCCTACATTAACACTTTGGCTTGTCAATGTTATATGGATAACGTTTCCAGGGTGATAATGGATGCACAATTTACAATTTGTAGTTTCACTTATGCTTAAACGTTTGAAATAAATGTTCTAATACCAAAAAGGCATTTTTGCATCAATGCGCACTTGATTGTTGGACGTCGGAACATTCCCTAGTTTCTGAAAGATTTGAGCTGATAACGAGGAAGCTTTACTGATAACTGGCCTATCTGCCCTAACAAGTACTTGCTCAAGTGCCTTTTGTGTATTCACTGAGAGGCCTCACACGGCTGTCCGTGTTCTGAAAGCTGTTATATCGTTGTATATTCCATACCACACGTTTGTTGTTCGATTGACCATGATAGCGAGCAATGTTTTAGACGATGGAGCGATCTACTGGCTTAAGTTTAAAGCACTTGTTTTGTCTTCCTCTCAAGAGTGAAATCATCGAAGAAACACAAGCACCTGTCCATGTTTTAGTATCACAAGATTCAAAAATCGAGGAAGAAGATGTTGTGGAGCCGATACAGCAGGTAAGTTAACGTTAATTTACGTTTCACTGACATCGACAGGGACAAGGTCACTTCCCCCCTCCCCCCCCTCGCAACGATTTGGAGTAAATATTTTAACATAAAAGTAACTAAATTGTTTACGAGCCTTACTATTCTTAAAATATATCTTCATTTTGAGCTGAAAATAATTATCGAATCATCATTAAGCACCGTAAGGTCTAACCTTGGTAAAAATTGACTCTTTTCGGGACAAAATTGGCAATTACATTTCAGGGAATTATTACATTACTGCTTAATGAAGTAACCTCAAAAGGTATAGTTTAAAAATTAATCTAATATGTTTACAAAGTTTTGCTTACATTGCAACTCAATTTGTCGATAAAATTTGAACCTGGTTATTATTTTGATTTTTAATATGTTTGGTTTGGGAACCCTCTTCCTTATTAACCACTCTTAACAGATAAATACAATTTTTAATGATGTACGCGAAAGCAGTAAAAAACTTTTCACGGATTTTAACTAGCAGCTTTGGCGATGCCTCAAATTAACCTTTCCTTCAATAACAGCCGGAAAACTCGAGCCAGCCCCCTAAACTATATTTCATCATAGCATTAAATCTTACAAGAACCATCCTTATTAGAAGGTGATTTGTAATTGGCTGGCTTGAAGAAGAGTTAATGAACAATTATTTGTGTCGTAAGGTTCTCAGGATCAGTCCATTGTTTATTTTTCATGCAAAACATGCAATAGGTTGGTGCTTATGACGACTGTAGTTATTTTAGTGATTTACAACGAAATGCTTAAGTAAAAAGTAAAAAGGCTTAAGTAAAAGCAGGGAATATGAATACAATTTCAAGTACAGATCTAAAAGGCTGTTTCATATTATTATTTTGTTAAGATCTTGCTCGTAGCTAGAGTTTATTTTCCTTCTTAGAGCAGGCATAATGCAGGCATTTTTGCATTAAGGGGTTTTCAAGACTTTCTTTGGCGGAGGCCCATGCTCTCGGATCGTTTTGTATTTCCAAAATGACCCATCATGAATCTTCGCCATGGATGGCGTGTAAATGATCAAGCACAGACAGGGGCGGAGCTAAGGTCAGAGGATTGGGGGGGGGGGGCAAATATTTCTGAGAAGGGAAATTTGGCCGACCAGCCAACCAAAATTGACCCCCCACTGGCCGACCAGTCCCCCCTGACCCCCCAATGTCTCCGCTCCTGAGCACAGATGTATCTAACAAATGCCTACGGATTATCTTAAGTTACAAACAGGAGACTTCGATAGTTTCAAGCTAGGTATAAAGCTGGCATTTACAGTCAACAGACTGGCATATCTGCTTTGCGTTCAAGGAGACAATGGTTTGCATTTCCCTATCGAATGATTATAGGCCAGCCAATAGATTTAAGTGGTTTTGGAGGAAACTAAAGACCACGCCGGTAGAATAAAGACCTTGCAAATTCGGCTTTTAAAGAAAGGGCTCGTTCCTTTTACATTCATTTCAGTTTCAGTTATGGAATATGAATTAGTTATATTGGTACCTTTAAAATAGATGTTAGTATATGCTATTCATGCTACTCTATTTATAAAAAACTAAAGATGGAAATGGAATAGGGGGAATAATGTGAAGGGAGGGGGTAATCAATAAGCTCGTCTTGGGACCTGGCTTAAGGAGAGCCTAGATTTTTTCGTAAAAATGCGTATAACTCGCGGATATATAATCGTAATTTTAGTCTTTAAGTATTTTTGCGCGCGACGAAGGAGCAAGCTTACAAATGTGATTCATCAACTATGATACTTCATAGGTTGGTTATCTTGCCATGCGTGAATGCTGCTGACCACGAATTATGGTACAGTTGGCACCAGTATATCGGCTGTACTGCATCAAACATTTTGAGCCCAATATTCAGCATTCCTCAGCTCTGACCTCGTTGACCTATGGCTGCATACAATTTTATGATGATAGGTAATACTTGTATCTATTATAATTTGGTTTTAGTTGTTCAATAATAACTGTTCCATTTTGCAACAGGTCCTGGCTCTTGGACCGCCTTACCCTTTGGTGGTACTTCCAGTTGAAGGTGACTACTGGATGGAAGGGACGAACCATATTGAGCACAGAGACAAGCATAATCGTCCAATGATTCCAAAATTCGATCTCAGTAAATGCTTTGTCGAAAGTGATTACACTGCTACAGTGTACAGAAAGAAGTTCCTTGGCAAGGTCAGTATATACTTGTTTTTCGTTATCTATTTTATAAGAAACTTGTTTATAAGAAACCCACCAGTTTTATAAAACTTAATTGTAAGAGCTGTAAACGATAAGTACTTTTTACTTTGTAAGAAACTGAGTTTTGAGAAACCCACTAGTAACATTTATTTCGTAAAGAAAACCTTCTATAGAAGCTTACTATTAACAGCTCCAAACAATCTCGGAAACTTGGTTAAATGAAAAATGAAACTGCCAATGCAATTTGAGCCGGACTTTTACTTTCAATCAATTTTTCGACATTTTCGACCCCTGGTAATTTATTAGACGTTCTTGACCCTAAATTGTTACCTTTCGACATGTTCAAGCCCCATTGTTGTTCTTGAAAAGAAAGTGTTTTCATAACATCGATTTGATTGCATCTGAATATTTTTAGGAACATTTGAATTATGCTGCTTTTGATCATAAACACGGCCCGATGCTGCTCTCGGTGAAATGTGAACATCACTCAGATGGAGATGGAAAATCGATCGATGCTACAGAGAATTTTGAAGTTATATTAAGGTACGAATCAGTGACTGTGTAACTGTCTTTGCAGCTGCCGCAAAAGCTCTATTAAGCACTTCATTCCTTTGGGCCCTTTCTCTATAAAGCCCCCCTCCTGAAGCAAAACTTTGAAATAAGCCACGCACTCTATTGAGCCTCTCTATTGACCCGCATCTATCAAGCCCCAATTGTAACCCTAAAAGAAACTAATTTAGATCCCTTTGGAGGATCCGAGAAAAAGGCGTGTTCCTGGAAGATATTCCACATCCCAATGATTCTGATGAAGATGAGCATGTTATTATCTGCCGAGTCTTCATTAAAACTTGATTAAAACTTGACAAAGATAACTTTGCTAGCATTTGTTAGCTGCTAGCTACCTATTTTCGTGTAGATGTTTAGTCCAGCCAAGACCAAAAGCAATTTTGCAACCTTAATTGTGAATTTTTATACTAAGCCCCTCCCCTAGGACCTAAAAAGTAAACAAGCCCCCCTTGGGATTCATAGAGTTTTTAAGTTGGAGGAGTTACTGGACGTTATTTGGCAAGTCTTTTCGGGAAGGCTTTTAGGGCAAGTTCAGACGCCCCTCAGGAACACCCAGCTTAGGATGGTTTTGAGAAGTCACCACTGTTGTAAAAAGTCAGTGTTTGAAAACAACAAGGTACATGTAACTTGAAAGTCTCCCTTCTAAATGATATTCGTTTTAATTTTATAGATTGAAGGACAAAACATTACATCAGTTTATACCATCGACTTCATTGAGTGAAAATCCACGACCCCGAGAAATAATTCAGGTATTATCAATTTTGCTGGATTTGTTATGTGTTAAAAATGCTGATCAATTTTTTCTTTTTTTTTATTTGTATCAATTTATTTTTTATGTGTTAAACTATGCTGATCATTTTTATTCAGTTTAATGGATTTGTCAATGTATTCGTTAGCTTAGGCCAATTATTCGGAACCATCATCTATTGAAAACAAAATCTTGTTCAAGGAATATGAGACGTTTCATCTTTACTCTAATAATAAAACTCGTCATTAAACTGCAACTTTACCTATCCGTTACCTCCCTTCCCTTCCCTTCCCTTCCCTTCCCTTCCCTTCCCTTCCCTTCCCTTCCCTTCCCTTCCCTTCCCTTCCCTTCCCTTCCCTTCCCTTCCCTTCCCTTCCCTTCCCTTCCCTTCCCTTCCCTTCCCTTCCCTTCCCTTCCCTTCCCTTCCCTTCCCTTCCCTTCCCTTCCCTTCCCTTCCCTTCCCTTCCCTTCCCTTCCCTTCCCTTCCCTTCCCTTCCCTTCCCTTCCCTTCCCTTCCCTTTCCTTTCCTTTCCTTTCCTTTCCTTTCCTTTCCTTCCCTTCCCTTACCTTACCTTACCTTACCTTACCTTACCTTACCTTACCTTACCTTACATTACCTTCCTTACCTTACCTTACCTTACCTTACCTTACCTTATCTTATCT
The DNA here is from genome assembly GCA_964019065.1 of Catostylus mosaicus. Classification (NCBI taxonomy): domain Eukaryota; kingdom Metazoa; phylum Cnidaria; class Scyphozoa; order Rhizostomeae; family Catostylidae; genus Catostylus; species Catostylus mosaicus. The sequence goes on from OZ025200.1 coordinate 2,002,425, forward strand.
TACCTTACCTTACCTTATCTTACCTTACCTTACCTTACCTTCCTTTTTTCCCATTCCCTTCATAACAACAGTTCTCCATTCATTGTAGTGTATTCTTCAAGATGACTTAGACGTTGAAAGATTCCATCCAATCGCGATCCCCAAGGTAAGTAATCACTCTTTAATCAAATCCTGTTTTTTACAAGTGCACAAAATACAAACACTGTAATGATTTTATATAATAATTATATAAAAGTATTGTATTATAGACAACTAAAGGAAGGTTTGAAGTTATCTCGCTTGTTGTATAGGAGTAAAAAGGCAGGATCATTTAGGAAAAAATTGTGTCCTTTGTGGCTTTGCTTGTGTGCCATGTCAAACTCTAGACCCTTGATTTTTTCCTGCAAACTGTTCTTACTAATTTTAATTTCAATCGTCAGGGAGCAATCAAATTGCAAATGTTTCTAATTTGTTGTATAATATAGTATTTTTGTACTTTAACACGCGATTTTGCCGAGATCGTGAGATTCCGAGACGAATTTAGAGTATGCCAAAAAGGACTTTCCTATTCAGCTCTAAAGGTCTGGAATTAAATCCCATCAAGTATTAGTGAGCTTCCTACCTTGTGCCAGTTTAAAAAGCCATTAGAAAAAATTGTGGTGAGTTGAAAGCCAATTAAAACTCGCCGAAAGAATAACATTACGTGAAGCCCTCATTGTTTATTTATTTATTTATACAAATATATATATTTATTTGATGTTCAGCTTATTTTTGTTTTTAAATCTATTAACTGAAACGATTTTTATCTTGAGACAATTTTAAATGAATAGAAAACTTCAATATTCTATGAAAATTTTCCAATACTTATACAAAGTTACTTCGTTTCAGATTACCGAACATATTGTCAAATACGATGAACATATTTTAACAAATTGTTACAAAATCGGTGTAATTTATCAGAAACATGGCCAGGTAAGATGAATTATGTTTACTTTGTTGCACATCTATTTTCATCATTCATTGCTGTCTTCTTCATACTCATCCATTCCATTATTTGTTTCTTCCCTACCAACTTATACCATTCACACCTTCCTACTCAAATAACTGCTTACGTCAAAATCTTTGTCTAGATCTTCATTTTTCGTACACAGGATTATTTACGCCCCTCCCCCCCATCAGAAACCTAAACCTTTCTTTCCAACGTTATCATAGAATAATCAAGACACAATCATTAGATATATATATAAGAGTGAATTTTTTTGATAAACTAGAGAGATTTTTAGTGATTGAGGAGATAGAGAAAACACAACAAATCACTTCTTTTGTGTCCATCCCGACTGCTTCATATTATTGATTGAAGAATAACCATAAGAAGTCTTTCGTCAACAAGATTGGAAAGAACTTGGATTTTTATTTCAATCTCATTACCATTTCTACGGCCTCAAAGTCTCAGACCTGGACATAATACAACTTATGTATCAACTGATTGATATGAAAATAGACCGGAGAAACATGACACTTAAATAATCTCTGAAAATGCTCCTGCTTAGCAACTGAAGAATAGAAACAGGTGTACAAGTTTTGATTCTTGTCAAATTTGGTTACAAGTGATTTTGATGTCATCTTTGCCGATATTATGATAGAAACATGCATTGCTGGAAACTCAGAGCAGCCTCTAATTCTTCCCTCCTGCTCGGGTGCAGTCGTCTTCGAGTCGCTTCTGCGGCCATCTCAGCTATGCTGTGTCGTCTATGAAATGGACTTCTTCAAAGGGTCGCTGTCCTGCACCACTAGGCATCACCATCATAGGCGTACCCTTAGTTTTTATGGCAGCGCTCGGTTGCAATAACCAGTAATATGGTGCATTATAATATGATAAGCGATATTGCAAGTCTCTATATTCTGCACCTTGGAACAGCAAACCTCCGTTCTTAATTTTCGGCAGAATCAATGAAACGAAATGTGTAACTCTGTCAAACATAGCAGACTGCATCAAAGTCGAAATCTTTTAAGAATGATTGGCTCGGAAAAAATTTCAGCTTTTTTATAAACGTTCCAGCATTCCATAAGTGTTCATTAGTTTGTCTACTTTTTATAGCGATTCTAGAAAACTCGAAATGTTAAAGCACTCATTGTCTGTTTTTTTTCTTTGAATGTTTGCAAGATTAAGGCCAATGTTATTTCCTTCTAAATAAATTTAAGTCCAGGTTTTACCATCCATTTCTCGATGCTTTGTATCATCGAAATATCTGAGAAATTTTTTATTCTAATTTCATCTCTTATTTTATAGGAAGATTTCGATTTTTTCAGATTTAATCGAAATTTTTGATATCTTTTCTTTCAGACAACAGAAGAAGAATATTTTGGTAACAAAATGCATAGTAATGGAATGGAAGAATTTTTAGAAAGTATTGGAACAAAAGTCCATCTGCAAGGTTTTAACGGGTAAATATAATTAGTTTTGGAATTTTTCGCATTTTTGAAGTTAATGACAAACTGTTTCGACAAACATCATTACAAATTTTCAGTAAAAAAATATATTTATTATATATATATATATATATATATAGCATACTTAAACGTCCTTTTCTCAATCGGCGCTCCTCAGTGAGTCCTGTAATGACCAAAAAGGTGAAGAGATGTAGCAAGGTCCAGATATGCTGTTAACCTTCCTCCAGACAAAAACATGTCGTAAGGCAAATCTTCCTCACAAGACAATAAAAATAGGCATGGCTTGGGTGTGTCATTCTAGTTCCTAATGTTTTTCGTTGACCTTCCTCCAGCTAGTGACTGTGTGACCGTAATGGTTGCCTAACTTTATTGCATCTTTCATTTCAGTTCTTTAAGGAGGGTTATCCTTCAACAGAAGTTGATTTTCAAGGGGCCTCTAATAAAAACATTTAGTACAATCTAAAAGTAAATTTACAAACTATTTATGAAATTAAACTATAAAACCCTATATAAAATATTAAAAACTTTATTTACAATGATTTAAAAGCAAAGAAGAAGGAAAGATATAAAATGAATATAAATAGAGAATGCCTTTTATTAAATATTATTTTTGAAACTATACAGGGAGGATGCCTCTGAGATATAGATACCCAGTGGTGACTTAAAAACCACTGGAATTGAGTTAGAATCTTTCTTAAAGTTGTCAACAGACAATTGCCAAAGTCAATGGGCCTATTTTAAGTCAATTTATTCTCTCTCTATTTCTCTCTAGCTATCGTGGTGGTTTGGATGTAAAACACAATCAAACTGGTGAGACGTCATATCACACTGTGTTTAGAGACAGGTACGATTTCATAGCCATATTAGCTAAACCAACAACAGAAACTCAATCATAAGGGTCATTATTTTGACTTTGCGATGTCAAAGGTTGTGCTCTTTCAATACTCTGACGCAACCCAAGCTAGATAGATCACTGTTCTTTTCCGTTGGATCGTATGTCATATCGAATCTATATTTACTTCAATATCAGGCTTCAATATGACCTTTTAAACTATGCGTGCTGTTGTTAGCAAGTATTAGCTCTGTGTTGCTGATCTAATCTACGTGGTTTTGATATTTGAGAAAGTTCGTGAAATGAACCCAGGAGTCAAACTTTGTTGGCAATCACAGCATTTCTAACCGTTTTGTTTTCACCTCCTCACACGTAACTGGCAGCTAACTGTTCAAATCGGAAATGTTTCTAGTTCCCATAGACACTGTGAGTTGATATTTTCATAGCCTTTTCTCTATCTTGGTATATTTCTAAGTAATACCGAGATCTCGGCAAGAATTATCTATTTGGGTAAGAAGGTACAGGCCTTCTCATGTAATCAGGTTCTGATGATTTTCCATCGTTTCATTTCAGGGAATTCATGTTTCATGTTTCGACTCTATTGCCTTATAAACCAGAAGATAAGCAACAGGTCAGTTCCGATGTTTTGTATTAATTCAAATGGCAATAACCTTAGAGGCATCGAGTCATGGTAAATACACTTAGGTATACCGAAATTGCTGAAATTGCTGATCATTATGACAGCTTTAACCAATCAGATTTTTGTTATGCAAACTGCACACATGATTTTTAACCTCTCAATGGGAGCCTCCTTTTTGTTTGGCTGTTGTCTGATCACATGGAACCAGACTGATCGCATGAAATTAGACAGAGCCCTGCAGAGAATGGCTTTTTACCATGACTCAATGCCTTTTACTTTCTCAACAATTAACCATTCTCAACGATGGAATATGGTTCTAGAGATTAACAGATATCGTACATACAGTAGTCTTTTTCGTATAGTTTAAGAAGGATCGATTGATAATGGTATGGACGAGAACTCCCAAGCTTACTTAACGACTGAAGTCTATTTAAATGAAGATGAAGATGGAACTAAGCCATTCTTTTTTCACAGGTTCAAAGAAAAAGGCACATCGGCAATGATATTGTAGCTATAGTATTTCAGGTAAGAAATTGGTTTTTGTCGTACCGACTACTGCGACGGTTGCCTCTGATTGCCACCGATAAGTGACGTTAAGCAGCGATTTCCAATGATCAGTAACGATTGCCACCGATAAGAAGCGATCGCCACCGATTAGTAGCGATTTCCACCGATAAGAAGCGATCGCCATTGATCATTAACTATAGCCACCGATAAGAAGCGATCGCTACCGATGAGTAGCGATTTCCACCGATTAGTAGCGATTACAGCAGATTGTATAGAAAAGTTTAGCATAGTATATAAATTCTTTACAGTTGGCATTAAAGGTAAACAAAAAACTTGGCATAATAATGCTAATTAATGCTAACCTCTATTGCAATTTAGATAAGTTGATAAGAGCGATACGTTACATGTTAGATAAATAACATCTAATTACAATAAAACTTGTTTACAAGAATCCTACTCCTAACATAAAGACTTAACTCAATCTAAAGTTAAAGATATTTCCCTTCCTTAATCTCTGTTCAGCCTGCTTTTCCCTGTTTTTGCCGTGTTTTTTGTACCCCCCTAAACTTGCAACACAATTAACATTCTCTGCCTCACTTTTCTAGGATGAGAACACCCCATTTAGTCCGACGTCTGTCAGATCTCATTTTCTCCACGTGTTTATCGTCGTACAAGTCATCGATGCCAAAACTCCAAATGCACGTTACAAGGTATTTAGTTTGCTTTTTGCTTTGTTGAATCAAGACTTAGATAGAATGCTCGTTCATGCCCTTTGCTACCCATAGCTTACTGGCGTCAGATCCTCATTGGAATAAAGCTATTTTTCCGTTTATGTTAGTTTGTATTTTTGAACTGAACTGTCCTGAACGTAACTGAATTGACCCGACCTGACCTGACCTGATATGATCTGATCTGGACTGACCTGACCTGACCTGACCTGACCTGACCTGACCTGACCTGACCTGATCTGACCTGACCTGACCTGAACAGATATGATCTGTGTTTAAAAAATCTAAAAGGAAGTGTCATTTTTAGTGACACATGGTAACGTTTTGGTTAATTCAATACTCAAATTTAATTTTATCTTGATGACGTTGTTATTGGTACTTACAGGTATCTGTCACTGCAAGAGACGGTGTGCCACATTTTGGGCCAGATCTACCGAATCCTGCAATATTTCGAAAAGTAAGTGAAGACAAGCCCTTGTTTATCAGTGCAATTACTGGGTAAAGTTCCTCAGCAGGCCCAATGCCAAACCTAGTTGTAAGCTGCAAAATCACTTAGTTTCCCCTGGAATTTGGGCTCATGTCACTTGCCTCTTACCTACCTTTGTTGTGAAAATCGATTTTTGAATTGAATTTTCTGTATTTCTAGTTTTGAGTACAATCTTTATAGAGAGTATATTACTGTAGGGTAGATCTGTCTGCTTCTTGGGGTATTACTGTTTTTGACCCTTCTTGCAAACTTTCCCCAGCAGTGAATGTTTCTTAAGAAGTGCTCTGAGTTAAGTATCATTACTAATGCTATTACTATCAAGATAGCTTACTGATAACTACTTATCGCCTGACACTGCACAGAGTATGAAATATCGCATGCTGTCCAACGATTCAATTGCTCTGAAGATTGTTTTCAGATATAAGCCCTGTGTTCCTCTTTTCTTTAGGGAGCTGACCGCCCTACTTCCTCGCCACCCGTAGCTCTTATCATTGTGAAGATTTTCGCTACGTTATACAACAATGATAGGGCCTCCGACGAGACAAAAAAGTGGGGGGGGGGGGGGCGAGCTTTGATGCCAAAAAATTACCACGGCAAAAGATGATGAGCTGTCTTCCAAAGGCATAATTCGCCAAGGCTCCCCCGGCCCCCTCGTCATCGGAGGCCCTGAATGATATGCGAAGGTGCATTAGTTTTTTGGCTGTGCTGATTTCTAGTTATTTTTTGCATTTCCACATGTGTTAATCCATAATGTTTTTCGCTATTTTAGGGTAGAGAGTTCCGCGAATTTCTAATGACGAAGATCCTCAATGCCGAGCTTGCTGCATGCAAAAGTGAAAAGTTTTCTCAGCTGGCTGTAAGTCTGCCATCCGAGTTTAGATTCATTAGTTTCTCTGTCTGAATTTCTATTCTCGGATTCTGGGGATATCTAGTATTGATCTAGCTCCTTACCTAACCTGGCAATGGTTGTGGTTAGTATCAGGTTCGTTTTCAAGGTCAAGGTCAAGGTCAAGGTCAAGGTCAAAGTCAAGGGGTATGATTTGGGGTATGGTAAGGTTATGTTCAGGGCCAGCGTCAGGGTTAAGGTAAGGGTCAAGGCCAGTGTTAGGATCTAGAAAAGGTCAGGTCAGGGTAGGGATCTGAGGGATCTGAGATAAGGTCATGGTCAGGGATCAAGGTTAAGGTCAGAGTATTGGTTAGGGAAAGGGAAAGGGAAAGGGAAAGGGAAAGGGAAAGGGAAAGGGAAAGGGAAAGGGAAAGGGAAAGGAAAAGGGAAAGGGAAAGGGAAAGGAAAAGGGAAAGGGACAGAGGAAAAGGTCTAGGTCATGGGTCAGGGTTAAGGTCAGGTACAGAGTTTGAGTTTGACATAAGAATAGAGAAGGTAGATATCTAAACTCAGTTTAATTTTTATTTCAGGAGAGAACAAGAGCAATGTTGATGCAGCAGCTTGTTAATGATCTGATTACTAAAAATGATCAGTACATGGAAGATGGAATGGTGAGAACTTCTTTATTTAGATCAGCTTTGAGAAGTAAAAATAAGTAACAGTACTTAGTCTGTTATTAGCTCGCGGCTACGTTAACGACCTCATACTTTCCCACGGTCGCCTTTCGTAATCGCATATTGCAGGGTGCAGCCAAATACGCCACTTCACAGCACCCTCTCCCACTCCCACAAATAGCTACAGTTGCATTTCATCCAGACTATTGACTAAGAATTGGCAATTTATACTGAAGGAATGTTCATCTTTACTTTCTAGCTGACCCGGACGTATTCCGGTGGGAAGGGTGGCATACTCTCATCATTCCGGTCTGCGTTGGCGAATTCTAAAACGCGGAATGGAAGTTCGCAATCGCTTAACAGTAACTTATCATTGCAAACACCGAATAATGGATTGTCACTTTCGCTAAATGACATTGTAGATGCAACAACTGAAGAAACAAAGAAAGAGGTATTTGATGTTAATACAACTGCGCTTTTATCCTTCCACCCCTGGTGATTGTACAGCTGTGCAGTAATAACAAAGGCATCTGCTCAATTGCAAGGGGGTACATGTATTGGTGATTTTGAAGCGAAGTATTTTTACGAATGTTTAGACGCAGGTTGTTGTATAGATTAGATTTGTTTCCAGGCCGCTTCGTTAGTGCGCCCTATAATAGCACGTGCACACACTTTAGAGAATAAGTTACAAGAAGTTACAGGAAGTTATAGTTCAAGTATAAGTCGAGCCATATATAATCTGTTTTGTGAAGCTGTTATGTCCCCATGTTGGGCGCCAGATGTTGTGTACTTTAAGGGGAGAATTGTAAGCAGTAAAGCAACATGATTGAATTTTATTATTTATAAAATTAACAGAATGTAACAGCTTAACAAAACAGATTATATATCACTCGACTTATACTTGAACTATAACTTCCTGTAACTTCTTGTAACTTACTCTCTAAAGTGTGTGCACGTGCTATTATAGGGCGCACTAACGGAAGTGGCTTGGAAACTAATCTAATCTACACAACACAGGTGTATCGAAACATTGAAAGGATTAGTCTCCACTTTCCAAGAAATAACAAATTCTAGGTGAAGATCACCTGGTCAAATTGTTCCTCCGTTGATAAAAGGGTTCGAAAGGCATTGTATACAAATATACTTGAATGAAATCTTTCCTTGATACATTAAGTTTTCAAATAACCATACCCTGCAATGTATATGCCATGTATAAGCATTTAATTCATCCAAATTTTCCATCGTAATGAGCAGTGCGAATTCGTACATGATTTTAACCCTTTCGCGCCCGGATTTATTTGTCATTAGGCCATATGGCCGGTCCGGGGTGAAAGGGTTAATTTCTTGTGATGTTTATTTCAGAAAAAGAAGCTCTTCTCCCGGCATCGACAAAGCAGAGAGAACTCCCACGATCACAGTAGAAAAGAATCCCACAGGTAACAAATAAGATGCCTTTTTCACTGAGGGTAGCTTAATAGAAGAAGGCATTGTTTAGTATTTTTGTTTTTAAGTGGTGTATTATGGAGAGGTGCCTCAATAGAGAGGCTTGATAGAGGGGTGTGCTTAAAATAAAGGGCTTGCTAGCGATGAGATGAGCTTAATCGGGCTTTTTACGGTAGTCGGTTAAGCACCGTCGTCTTAGTTCGAGTCTTTGTTGAAACTGCGTTGGGGATGGTCAACCAGGTGTTACAATGTTGACTTTTATGATTTATAATCAGCGCAAAATGAATTCTGTTTGCTTCATATGTTGACGAGCGGAATGCGCCGTTTATCCAATCAATTAGCTTTCTTTATCACCAAGGATTCGATAAAAAAATCTTCCCAAATCGTTCACAAGCCATTAATATTTAATTGTCTAGACGAACGTTACCAATCACAACCTGCCGAGAGCTCCATGTTTTGAAACTGATCTTCTTATGAACTGATGTGTGCAAACAGAGACGAGTTATATATTGCAAACTTACAGAGTTGATACCGTCGAAGTCCTTACTAGGCTAACGCACAGCGAGCAGAGGTTCTGTTGCTTGAAGATTTTTGCGTTGAGGGAATCAATGTCGAAACCAATCAGCTAATAGTGACAGAAGCAAATGAGCGAAAGTACTAATTAACGCAGGTCCGTGGATAGCGTTTGGTATTGTTATAGAATTACGAGTAACGTTTACAGCTGAATTTTTGCCGAAAATTACTGCCGTAATATCGCCAGGTAATTTTAGTTTGAAAGGAATGGTTTTACTTCTAATGTTTGTTGTGTCTTCGGTATATGTGTATTGTTATGGTTTTTTGCAAAACTACACAAAAGGTCTGCAGCCAAGGCCCATATTCGATGTCTTGACTCTACTAACCCGCCCTTAATGCCTTGTATCACCTGTTAAACAATGACATATTTCAACACAGCTATTTTCTGAAAAAATTTTCGACACAAAACATGGTTACATATTTGATAAGTTTTGAGAAACTCAGAACTGACTTTATTAACTTTTTGAGTAGCCGAATACTACTTTCTTGTAAAACACTTTCGAATATTAACAATTGTGTAACAGGGGCAAATGAAACACCAGATTGTCCCACCAAAACACGATTCCACGTACTAGAATGCAATGCAGTTTGCATAAGACCCATTTGCTATCTACGCTGTAGGTAATTGTCTATTAGGTCTTCAAAACATTGCAATTCTTCTTGTGTAAATATTAGCACCATTGAACAAGGCTTGTGTTTTTGTTTTAGTTCTGAATTTTGATACGAACGGGTCTTTGTATTCATGCTTGAATGAAGCACGAACTCTGCTGGTGGTATTAAATACCATTCATATAGATTACCTCGTGACAAATTTCACACGCCAATCTCCTCCAACCTGCCCGGACAATATGACATCGGTCGATTGACGTCATGTTTTTAAATAAATGCAAGCCAATGATTTGTGACCATGCTACACCTGTTTTCCTGGTCATTAAAAGCCGATTCAATTTAGCCGCATCCATGTCATATCTCTCGGCGATGAGAGATATAACTATAAAAGTTTAAAAATCCTTTTATAAACACTGGTTTGCGCATGAAACTGTGTTTTAAATGCATTGCTAACATAATACACTCCATGTCATGCTTGTTAAGGTTATTGATATTGCTACATAAATGTCATACTCATCAAGGTGCTTAATATTGCTTCTAGACATAGTGATAATTGAATGCGTTTCTTAAACCAGGGTCTTGTTTTCTTGTAGCTCTCTTGTATCACCTACATCACCCAGTAACAACTATACTTGGCCTCATCCAAGCAACGTTGCGATAAACGGCGAAAAAGATTTCTTTGGCTTCCGTTCAAAGTCCGTCGAAGGTGCACCACCAGTTAAAAGTCCTAACCGTGTTTTTGAAGGCTCTTGCAGGTTTGTTTTGCTTATCTTTGCAGTAACCTTCTGTTTTCACTTGTTGTGCCATAACTTTCGTTTTACTGCAAGTCATATTGTATTTCCATATAAGCTTTATATTTCTTGTATTCTAATCTCATTTTCGCTTTACGTTTTCTCTATAGTAGAATTATATGATATCACATATTTTACCTGCACAAGCCTTATTTTTGCTGTACAATAACGTAGTTTTTATTCTTTCTGATCATCAATGCTAGTTTTGTTTTAGTGGGTAGCAAATTCATATTTTCGTATTGTATTTCCATTTAAGCCTCATGTTTCTTGTATTCTAACCTCATTTTCGCCTTACGTTTTCTCTATAGTAGAATTAAATGATATCACATATTTTGTCTGCACAAGCCTTAATTTTACTGTTAAATAGCGTAGTTTTTATTCTTTCTTATCCTCAATGCTAGTTTTATTCTAGTTGGTAACAATGCATATTTTCTATGCATATGCTTAATTTTATTAATATTCTTCATATTAACCCTATTCCCCGTTCTGTCTTAAACCTTTATTCTTATTCTCTATTGACGTGTTCATCATTTTCAAAGTCTCCAGCCAATATTAGAATCATTTCTATGGACTTTCATTTTTAAAAAATCATGCAATTTTGTTCATTTCTCGCCAGTGCAAACTCCTCGCCCTCCGTTTCTTTAAATCGTCGGAAGATTGTTCCGCAGTCGGAAATGTCACATGTGCCAAATACTCACAGACCGGATGAAAAGATGGTTAACACTAGAGACACACGATCAAGTTCATTTAATGATTCGGACACCTTAAGGAAAATGGTTCGTTCACAAATTCTCTGTTTTATCATGTATTATTTTATCACTTACAATCGTTCAGGGAAAAATATTTTGGCATCTGATCCAACTGATTCCATTAGCTTTTAAAATCAATACTGATTTAGTTTCTAGTATGATTGTATGATTGATTATTTGATTCCTTGATTCCTAGATTCCTTGATTCCTTGATTCCTTGATTCTCTCCTTCATTCACTCATGCTTTCACTCGTTCACTTATTCACACATTCTTTTATTCATTGGTTAATTTATTCATTCATTTCGAAAATTCATTCATTCATTTATTCATCGAGTCCTTGATTCATTCATTCAGTCGTTCACTTATTCATTCATTTGTTCATCTATCGATTGATTTATTCATTACTCATTTATTAATCCATCCTTTGCTTTGCATTCATGCATTGATTGATTGTTGGATTGATTGATTGACTGATGATTGATTGATTGATTCATTCATTCATTCACTCATTCATTCATTCATTCATTCATTCATTCATTCATTCATTCATTCATTCATTCGTCCATTCATTCATCCCTTCCTCCAGTCATTGATCAATTCATTGATTCATTCGTTAATTCATTCGTTAATTTATCCGTTCTTTCATGTATCCATCCGTAAATCCCTACATTAATATCTTTTATTTATTGTGTAAAGTTAGGTATTATACGATATCATTTATTATTACATTTATTCTAGGAACCATCTGGACGCACATCATCACAGTTCATATCAGTTAGCAGTTGCTCTTCATATGAAGACATAAGTTCGAGTAGTGCTTGTTCTGCTCTCGGTAAGTATCTTCTTCTTTTGTTTTCCTCTCTTAAAGTATCCTCTCTTAAACTCCACTTTATAAACAATTCAAAACATCCCACAGCCGCAGATTGAATAAAAAAGAGTTTGGTTTGCACTTGGTCCTCTGGTTTTTAAAGCGAATGAACAAGTTTAAAAGTGGCGATCGCACAGATTCTATAAATCGCCTATTGTATTTGGCAATAGAACACATGCTGAAAGAATGCAAAGTGACAGAAAGCAATGGCGCTTGTCGGTCTCTCTTTGTTCTATTTATAGACGGACGCTATTTAGCTTGGTCCATTCGCTTTAACTGACTGGGGCTGAAAAAATTCTCAGTTTCAACTATTTGTTACACTACGTTATGGCAAAAAAATATTGCTTTCGTTTATTAATATGCATTCAATCGTAAATATTGCAGCTTTGTGAAAACCCTTATTAACAGGACTTTAAGCAAAATGGACTAATGTGTCGATTTCTAGATTATCTGTGACCTTTCAAAAAAGAAAAATAACTTAAATGTTGATGGAGTTAGTTTAACATAATGATGTGTGTTTGATACTGATGTCAACATTTTCAACATTGAAAGAATAAATTTGATGATGATGCTATAGTTCTGCTTTGTCCAGAAGCGCTAAGATAATTCATCTGAGTTTTTAAAGGGAGATATCTTTACTATCAGGGGATGTAATTTTCTTTTTAGACGCAGCACAGCGAGAGATCGATATTCTTAGATCTGAAATTAGCAAATTGAAATCAGATAAAATGAATCTAGTTCGTCAAAATGTGGTAAGTTTGAAATAATTTCCTACAAACGCCTTTCGTTCTAAAACACAGCATCGACACAAGTTATGATTACACAATTTGAAAGTTAAAAAGACGAGGATTCGAACCGGCAACATTCGCTAGCCCTACACTTTAACCACTACACCATAGAAACCACATTATCACTTGAATACACCGTCATTGATAAAACAAGGATTCACGCATTCTGAATCACTCAACAGTTTGACAATACATTGTTCCTTACAACCTTCTCGAACAACATTCAATCACGTTCATAATTCAAACCAAAGCGGAGACATAAATTAACATTCTTAAAAGGTATTATTTCATTCGAAACTCAATTCTATGAATACGTCGGATAAAGATCGAAAATCCAGCGGAAAGAATGACGTGTTTCAACATGTTAATTTATGTTTCGATACGCTACTTTATGTTTCGATGTGCTTATTTATGCCTCGATATGCTAATTTATATTTCTGAAATCTTAAAATTTACCAGTTCGATGCATTCAGTCAGTTTAATATTTATTTGTTCATTGTAATTTAACACCATTAAATCCAAGATAATCCAAATAATAAGAGTAAATCCAAAATTTAACAAAACTTGCACAGATTTTCCGTTTATAGACATCCCTTTTAGTTTTATATCATTAAAAAAGAGTGTTTCAAACATTCCAATAATGTGTCTTCATAATCCAGTTTCAGATTGAAATCCATATTAATCCAATATCCATAAATTGGTTCATATCGAGAAACTCATTAGCATATAATCATAACGTGGTTCAAAATCTTTCATGATTAGCATCTAATTCAGTTCAGTTCAGTTCAGTTCAGTTCAGTTCAGTTCAGTTCAGTTTTCATATTTTAAAATTCCACTACATACACCTTCAATTAAACTACATTTACACAAGAAATTACATATAAACTAAACATCGAATACAAGATACAAATGAAACTAAGTACGACAGAAAGTGAATGGAGGGGAATTTCTTAAGGAGGAACTCTCTCAGTAGGAAACCTAATCGAGGAGAGAGCACCCTAAGAACAAATGATTTGAATTCAATGTATGGATGCTGTTAGTAGCAATATTTAATATTTGTAACTTTTGTCAAAAATATATGATTTCTGATCATATGGTATCTAGTTATGATAATAGCAGACATTGTGATATCAAACCATGAGATCCATCAAATCCTTTATACTTAATCCAAAAGTCAAGATTATTTGAGTTGCATATCTAATTCCAATCTTATACGAGTTTTATATCTTTAGTTTCAACTTGTGTTTAAATACTATATATCTTTTAATCTATAAAATATTGCGTGCCATGAAATTGTTATTCCATAATATTCAATCTTTTCAACCTACAAATTAATCACAAACCACAAACCTTCATAAAAATTTTACTCCTTCGTTTTTATTTTATTTTTAAAATTAGCCATAAACTCCTTCATCAAAACAAGTTTCGATATTTCTGGGAAATCTCAACAAATTCCATGAATCTGATTACCACAAATATTGTTATTCAAATCATCCTTCTAATTTGCTATTAGCACCATAAAAATGCATCATCATACCATAATAGCATAAAATATGCTCTACAATTTGTGCACATCTTTAAGATGCCTGGTTCTTTTGAGTTTTTCTTCAAAGCAGCCCGTCAGATTTTGATTGGTTTATTTCACAAAAAATATTCAAAATTGTTCTTAATCTCCCTTGAGTTAATCACAGTGTAAAGTTTTTTCTATTTTTTGAAACTTAACAATTTAAAAATTTACAAAATTGTCCCTGTCAGTCGCTTGTAATTTATCTAAAAATCTCTACCTACTTCTTAAAGAACATTGGGCTAAAGATGTGTGCAAATTCTAAACCATTGTAAATTAGAAACAAAATGTAACTTAATGATTAAACTTAAGATGTTTGAAATTTAAATGTAGCTTCTTCAAAGGCTGTGTGACGTAGATGTAAACGACAATGCCAAAAAGAATTTAAAATCAGGTAAAATATTTAAGTACAATAAATGAACTTTAAACAATTCAATTTTGCTGTCTATTTTATCATTCAGGGGTAACCTTCGCTGCAAGGATGACAATAGAATTTAAGGCATTGAGTCATGCCTAAAGGCATCCTGAACATCTGATTACATAAGGAGGGCTTGCCTTTTTACCCGATTTAGACACTTTTTGCCGAGATCTCCCGCCCTTTCATTCTTTGCTCGATTACTTTTGCTAAGTCTGCGAGTAAAGAGGCATTTGCTTCAAATGAATAAGTGTTAGACGCCAAATTGAAGGAAATGAGTCGCTTTCATCGTTATTTACTTGGTTGTTGGTCATTTGTTACCTTCACATTGGCACTGTATTCGTGGATCAGCAAATTGACAAATATGGAAGATACCAGTCTAGGTCTGCAGAAGATTTTCAAACCCAGTAGGTGGCCATATTCACGTGATCAATTTGATGTTCATGTGACCATAAAACAATGATAGCTTTGCAAACTCATTACGCGGCAATATTCATGTGATCAATGTCATAATCATGTGATCAGAGAACAATGAAAGCTTTGCAAACTGAATAGATGGCAATATTCATGTGATCAATGCAATTTTTCATGTGATCAGAGAACAATAAAAGCCTTGCAAACGTAATAGATGGCAATTTTCATGTGATCAATGTCATTATCATGTGATCAAAAAACATTGTCAGCTTTGCCAACTCAATTGGTTGTGATATTCATCATTTCAAATATCGTCGCAAGCATTAGGAAGCCTACTATTTTGTACTACTTGCAAACTGCCTCTTATCTATAAGTCATCTTACTGCAGGAGTTCCTTGCAGCATTGTCATTTACCCTCTTGAATTGATGTGTTGTACTTGGGAGTGATGCTTTTTGATGAATTTATCATTAGGTTTACCAAAGAGAGATAAAATGGTATAAGGAGAAATCGTTACAGCACACCGCTGACCTTTACGCTGCGCAGCACGAACTGGCGAAATTGCGCTTGACTCAAGGAGATGTCAATCATAACCAAGAATCCACCAATCACGTATCGGATAGCTATGATAATGAAATGACACCTGTCAATCGTAAAGAGGAGCTTGTATTTTTCACGGAAGACACCACTCCGATGAGATATCCGACAAAGTTCCGATCGCAAACCCACATTGGGCAGTCTCTACACGCAACAAACAGCGATGCAAATGGACGACGGAACTACCATGAACAAATAGCCTCTCCTTCAAAACGACATTCGGTTAGTCATGTATAGAAATATATTTTAAATGTCCGTTGCTATTTGGCACATTTTAATTCAAAGTTCAATATTCCTATTTTACCTGATCTATAAAAACTACAACGCGATATAAGTGAGCATGTGAGGAGCATTTTTTGTGGCTTAGGTCATTGTCAGTAATCCATGAATCTTGTCTCTAGAGAGCACTAGGTCTTGGGTTCGAGACCGCCATTTGCCATTTTTGAGACAATGAGACACTTTTGAGAGCATCCGTTTGCAAGGTGCAGACATCTTCCCCCCCCCCCCCACACCAATCATGCTCATAACTCACTACCTTTCCCAATTTTCATCTTTTGATTTGATAAATATATGTTTTCAAGGCCAACCATGCTTCATTTAGAGCTCTTTAATTTGTGTCTTTTACCATTATGAAAACTTGAAGACTGCCTTTCAGCAACGGTTCTGCGATTAGATATACATTTTCTTAATATATCAGTTTTATAAATTAAAAGCGTTTTGTTCAGTGAAAAACAAATGGCTCATTTAAGGGATATTTTTTCTAACAGTTCTCTTTGTCCTCCCTATTGTTAAAGGACAATACTAAAAATACAAAAGCTCTATATAGCCCCCTATCAAAGGGACAATTCTTTTGTGTGTTAGTAACTATTGTTCTGACTAACAATAGCCTGTGTTGTTTCTATATTGTCAAAGAAGAATGGTTTTTGTATACCATATATCTATCTTCCAACTGTATTCGGACAATAGAAACAATTCCTCTTTTGTTTAAAAATAAAAGCTTTTGAAAATAACTCCATTGTTTTTCTTTTGTGTGCCGATTGTATTCAGACTATGATACATGCATAGATGCAAAGTGTCCCATTGTTATCTTATAGATTATTAACAAGAATTATTTGGAAATCTTTCCCATCAACTTTTGGCGGGAGGGAACATTTTGTACTTTCCCCCGAATATAAGATCAGTCAATTTGTGATTCACTGATTTCGTTGATGTTGCAAATTCGAAAAGTATTTTTAAACTACGGATATATATATATATTTATGGCAATTTATAAATGTTCATACGTCACGATAACTCTCCTTCAGCCATTTCTAATCTATCGTAACTCGGCGTTTTCGAATTCTAAATCCTGTCTAGCTAATTTTGCTATAGATTAGATCTCAAGAGAAACGGATAACCCATTATTTTACTAAAGCGACTGTTAAGGACGAAGGAAGGTTCCCTGAAAATATTACTCACTAACTGGCACAAGTGATTTCCCTCCGTTTCAGAAACAAAACACAGCCCCATAGTTGTTAACTTGCTTAAAAGGTTTATTTACCCACTGGATTAACACTTCATGTCATGAAAGCTGACTGCACATATTGCTTAGCCTGCCCCACGTAAAAGGGTCATGCAGTGGTAAGATAGGTATTCTAGAATAAGCGCTTGTTGGAAGCTGGAATGGACGTTGGAAGATGAAATACTGAGAAGGAATGAGAAGACTTGCAGGCATGCAGATTTTAGGTTTTTTTGGCTTCTTATAATTGCAAGCTATGAACCTCGCATTAGTATAAGGCAAAATAGACCTCATTTGGGGAAAATTTTCCCCATACAGGCCAGTCCCTGCAAGATGTTTTTTATTTATCTTGAGGGGTATCTAGCCCCCTCTGCACCCCACGCGTGAACCCTTATCTACGCACATTTTACACAAGCTAGATTGATAAATCCACTAAAAATGTAAATAATTTGCAATTTTCTTCTCTATAGATTGTTTAAAGATATAAATATATATTAATTTTTATGTTGTTATTCCATAAATTTTAATTGAATTTCAATCAATGTGACGCGCATTTTGATGCCGATTGTACCTAGCTCAGGCAGCGTAGAAGGTAATAAAAGGCATCACGTTGAGGTATCAGGGTTGAAAATAATGCAAGTTATGCAATGTTAGATGGTAATCACTTCAGAGTCAGGAAAACATTACGGTCACACGGTCATCTTGACATTGAACGATGGAGAAAGGCCCACGAAGAACGTAGAACTGCTCTTACACACCCAAGCCATCCCTACCCCCTATTGTCTTGTTAGGAATGTTTGCCCTCCAGTATGTTTTGTCGGGGGAGGAAGGCTTACAACTTTTCCTGACTTTGTATCACTTTATTGAGGCTTTTTTTACAAGCTCCTTATATCTTCAATGGTCGAAATAATTTAGTCAATTTTTGCTAAAAGTGCTTGAAAGATCAAACCATTAATTTCGGGGGAAATACAGCATGAAAAGTATTGATCAGTATCAACCATTCATCATCATTTTCATGGCCCACATTGGGCGCCAATTTTGGGGCTAATACCAAAAAACCAAAGCTCAAGAAGAAGTCGCCCCAGAAAATCCCCCTTTTCGCAGGCCCGTCGAGCGGGACTCCAAAACTTGTATCATGTGACTCTTGCAGAGCGTATCTCGCCATGATACGGCTGAGGTTTCGAGTATCATTATTTTCAGCCCTGACTTGCCTAATTAAAATAATTTTGTTGGTTTTGTAGATATTTGAACGATCTAAAGAATTTTATAAATGCGTACTTGTCGCCATTTAAGATCGAAATTAATAGGTACAGCGATACTGTCCTTTTCTCAACATTGTTGGAACTTTGCCGATGTCTAGTGGAATGTTGTCACATCTAGTACCCCATTCCATGTATCCCAGTGTCTTTCTTCAAACACCGTTTTGAAGATGTAGGGATTGGGAGGTACCTTGTTACTCATAGAGCGAAGCTGTCACGCTTCTTCGAAGGCTCTTGTGCACCCCTTGCTCTATTTCCCGCCCATAGTTTTCCTTAACTGTGACAAATTACCCCTGTCACACCCCTGCGAGCCAGGCCTGACACCAGAAGGGGGCTAGGGAACAGAATGATGAAACAAAGGAAATGATAAAAAATCACATCTGTAGTTTTTTTTGGAATTTAGCCCCCTAGAGAATTGTACCTCGCTCCGGGCGTGCTGCGATCAAACTTGTTCATGTAATGCGCCACAACAAGAAGTTTTGGCACATGATGGCAGCCTCGTTTTCACTCTTATCTACTAGTGAAGTTGAAATCTTCCAGAAGATGTCAAAGTTCATAAGGTGACGTTGTTAAAATTATTATGTTCAATTTATTAAAATTTAGAAATGTTTTGAGCGGTAGATATTTATCAAATAGTATATTAAAAGTATTCCAAAGGATTCTTTTGCGCAGTTCTTGTTTAAAGCGTCTTGCAATGGTAGATAGGACAATAGTTGGAGGTGGAAGGAACACGGGCCTAAAAAATCTTTCTCTTGAAGAAGATGAGAAAAAAGACAATGTTTTGTTCAAGTTTGGTATTATTAGCGACGTGCAGTTTGCAGATGTCGACGACAGATTGAACTTCGAGGGATCTACTATGAGATATTATCGCAATGCTGTGAAACTTCTTCGACAAGCGGTTGAATTTTGGCAAAAGAGCAAGCCAGAGTTTGTTTTGCAGCTTGGCGATTTAGTGGAGGGGAATCACGTGAAGAAAAAGGACCGCGAAACTACTTTACAAACCGTGTTGAATGCGTGTGAAAAATTGGATTGCTATGTCTGTCATCTTTGGGGCAATCATGAGTTTTATTTGTTTTCAAGAGCGGAACTTGCAAGCACACAGCTTAATAGTAAAGTAAAAACAATTAGTAATAATGAAAATGATGTTAATGATGTGGGCGGCAAAAACGTTGGGCTCATTAACGGGGCAGCTGATTTCAAGAGTTTGAATGGTTTTGAAAAGGACTATTTATACATTAACAACATTCTTCATTGCTATGACAGAACAGAAGACAGTGGGAAAAAATATTACTTTTCTTTTTCGCCCCATCCTAAGTTCAAATTCATAGCATTGGATTCTTATGACATCAGCATGTGCGGACGAGAAGAACATGATTGGGAGTATGAAGAAGCAAGAAAGATATTGTCTGTGAAAAATACGAATGAAAATTGGAATTCACCATTCGGACTGACCGAGCCGCACTTTGTAAAATTTAACGGAGGCATAAGCAGCGAGCAGTTACATTGGCTAAATGAAGAGCTGGAGGCATCTGATAGGAATGGTCAAAATGTTATCGTAATTAGCCACATCCCTCTGCATCCAGAAAGCACAATTTTCTTATGTTATATATGGAATTATCAAGAATTACTTGACATTATCTGGAAGCATGATTGTGTTAAGGCATGCATTTGTGGCCATTCTCATGAGGATGGTGATTTCAAGGACTACAAAGGCATTCAACATATCGTATTACCTGCCGTGCTAGAGTGCAATGAAAATGAAAATGCTTTTGCTGATGTTAACGTCTATGAAAATAAGTTGCAAATTGTCGGTCATGGGAAAGTTAAATCGTATCTTATAGAGCTATAGGATTTTCCTAGTTAAAGTTTTCACCGTACCTTGTTATGAAGAGGCGTCAAAAATTTTTTTTTTTAGAAATGGGGGGGGGACCTGTTTAACAACACATTTTAAAAAGTTTTAGGAATGTTGAAAAATGGAAAACAGTCTTTTATGGTACCTTTTGAAATATATGTTGAATAAAACAAGTTTTTAAAATCCGCTTTCAATTCACCTTCTTACTTTTTGATTTATGAAAAGAATCACAAATGATGTAACAAAATCTACTAATTTCTATCAACCTTTTATCATTTGATAAGCCTTAGTAAAAGTGCAGGTACCAATGCCCCCTAGCCCCCATGGTTGCAGCGCAGCTATTTAATATTAAATAGTCAAGGCCTTTTAGGAGGGATTTTTCCTGGGGAATGATGAAAATTTTCTATGCAAACTGTGCTTGGGAACGTTTTCACAAAAAAGTTCATATTTGTACATCCATGTTGGAAGTATTATTTGACAACAACACAAACCTAAAAAACTCATACAAGAATAATAGATCCTAACTATGAAAATTCCATCTTCTTGCATGGCAATAAAAGGCAGTACAGGACATGTTTTAGCTACAAATTATTTAGTTTACTGTTATTTTTATGGTTTTTAAAGACAAAAGAGTCCCATTTTCTATCATTCTCCAAATATTGTCCATGGATAAAACAGTAACCTTTTTAGTTTTTATCAGATATACAATTGGTAGTAATAGAAGTAGTTAATACTGTTAGGGTATTTATGGATAAAGTATATAAATGATGAAAAAAATAAATAAATGCTAACTAATAAAATCATTCCTGTCATAAACTTAATTTGTTCTTAATTTATTGCTAGCAATCTTGTCTAACTCTGACCAACTTTTAAATCAATCAAATATTAAAATGAATACCATCATTTTTATTCAGCTGCAGAACTGGTAACACTGTATAATCCCTGTAAACTGCAAATGGAACCTGTCTTATCACAGTTATGAAGAAGTGAATTTGTTCTGCTTCTTAATTTAGCATGTATATTATGCATTTGTAATTATATTTAGAGGGTGTTACTATTAGTATGATGATGTAATGAATTCAGTGTTATTTATTTGTTATGCTAGAAGTTTTTATGTAATCTGCCTTTGTTTTTATTTGCTAAATCTTTGTGACTCGATGTCTTAATATGATTATGTATCAGCTTCAGTATACTTAATGCTTTAGGGACAGATATTGCATAACATAAACCAGTAACCAGTGGCGCAACGGAAAGTTTCATGGCCCCAGAGTTAAAATAACATAAAGGTCACACGGTCACTAGTTGGAGAAAAGTCCACGAAAAACAACAGTATGTACTCTTATGCCACACCCAAACCATGCCTATTTTCTATTGTCTTGTAAGGAGGGTTTGTCTTCCGGTATGCTTCGTCGGGAGGAAGGTTAACACATTTTCTGGACTTTACAGAACCCTTTGGTATATTGTCCTCGGGGGCCTTTCGCGTATAGCAGTTAAGTCTTTTGTTTCAAATCTAGACGAGCAACAAAATCAACGGTAAGACAACTGTGTTCAATTAACTTGGGAGGATCAACAATGGCGAAAAAACAACTTCAAACGGTGAAAAATGCAAAATAGGTAAATGCTCAAGGTCAAAGATATGTTTATATTTTGCAGGTATTATCAAGTATTGCAAGAAACTTGTTTCTTAAAAAATCTCTGAGGGGTCCCTCTAGGGCCACAAGGGCTTTGGAACTCTTAGGAGTTGTCCTAACCCCAACATACCTCAGTTACGCCATTGCCAGTAACCAGTGCAATCAAAGCCTTCACTACCGTACTGGCCTTTTGCAAGGCTAGCATGCATAAAGAGAGGGGTACCATTGACCAATTACATGCACGATTTCCGAGTTTCTTATAAAATGATTTTCTATGAAATATGATTTTTTTCTACGAAATATCATTGCCTAATGCACTCCAGAGCAAGGTGGCAGAACCCTAGAACTCAATGGATGCAATTGAAAAATTAAAAGTATTCATCAAGCTAACTTTTTCGACCACTTTTTTATTTAAAATTAAAAATTTTTACAAGCATCTTGTTATAAATCGCGCTTTTGAAAATTACGTTTTAGCAAATGTGGCCGCGGTTTTACACCTTTTTGACTGGGAAAGGGGTGTTTTAGCTAGTTATAACACATATTTGATGTTTTTTGACCCCTCTCCATAATCAACCCCTGAGGCTGCAGAATTATTTGCACAAGTCTATCGCGAAGATGTGAAATAACAACGCCTTTATAGCCTCTGTGAGTTACTTTATCTTAAATGCGAAATGTGATGTGTAAAATAAATGTTACCCCATAAAGTGTTCTTTTTACTAATTCTACAATTTACAATTATGCATATATAATCTTATATTCTAAACATGTGTTCATTTCATCGCTCTTTCATCCTGTCCAAGAAACTCTATGAGCCCCTTTGCTCATCGACTGCATTCTCTTTCTTAGATCTTTGTATTCATCAAGGGAGACTTGCTTCTGCAAGGCAACGAGAAAGGATAATTCATAAACATGTGAAAGATTCATGAGGTATATTACGTCACACAAGTACTGCTCGTCACCAGTCTTCTCATAATGTAACTAGATCCAACAATAGTCTCTGACATCACCAAAGGTCAGTACAGCTTTTGTTTTTAACAAGAGCCTTTAATGAACCTTCTGGTTTTAACCTTTTCACCCCCGGTGGTTATTATACAGCTTTAGAGTAACATCAAAGGCATCTGCTAAAATTCACGGGGGTTCAAGAGCTGATAATGTTTACACGAAGAATCTTTGTGAATGTTTAGAAGCAAGCATAATCAAATTTTGAAGAGATAAGTCGTTCCCTTTTCAAGAAATAACCAATTTACGCTGAAGGTCAATGGGCCAAGTGTGGAAGTACATGTCAGGGGTGGAGATGGCGGCGTTTGCGTAGTTAAGGGGGGGAACCACCCCAATAACCGCCACAATTGACGCCCCTGCACTTGAAATGGTCAACTGTTCCTTACCTCTGAGGTCGTTTGTCCTTTTCTCGCACTGAAAAATAATAATGATTTTGTGTTACCAATTTGAAGTTCCTGTATGTAAGTTCTTATGTTAAAAAAAATAGAGAATATTATGGCGGAATTACTGTAAATATTGTCCCCCAAATTCCCCTGGTCTTCAGAGATGACTTAACATTTTTCTTATCTCACTCACCCTTTTTGAAACTTTGTTGCTGCAATCGTGGCAAGCTTTACGCTGACCAGTTTTTTATTTTTCCCGTTTGCCTGTCCATCATTTTCACCTTTTTCTTGCTGTTGCCCTTCTCCGTCTTCATCTACATCAGGCAGTGCTTTTCGTATATTCGGCAATAATGTTGTTGTTTTCGTATCTTTTTGTAGCAATGATTGTTTTCGCCGGTTTTCCTCCCATTGAGCTGCCGAGTTTTTCCTGTTCTCTGCTGTTTGCATATTTTGTATGGTTACTTCTCCAGTTGCTGGGTTTATGTTCATTTTTACCTAAAATTTGCATCTTAATGATGAAATTTGTATTAAAATATGGTTAAAACTATGACATTTATTTTGCCCTGATAAATGTTCAAATATGATTCTTACCATAAAGTTCGTTTCTATTTACAGCCAGCTGTAAACATCAAAGTATTGAATGGAATTTAAAAATATATTCAAATTGATAATATTTGTTTCCATCTCTTTTAGTTTACTGGTGGAAAACAATTATATAAAATATAGCTAGTTTTGTTATTTATTACTATATAATCTTAATTGGGTCTTATGTGCTGTGTATTCTTGCCGCCCATAGTAAGGGAAATATTACGGTCACACGGTCACCAGCTGAAGGAAGGTCCACAAAAACAATAGAAACTGCTATGGCACGTCCCAAACCATGCCTATTTTCTATAGTCTGTGAGAAAGATTTACCTCCCGGTTTTTTGTTGTCCAGAGGAAAGGTTAACAACTTTTCTAGACTTTGCTAAAGCTTTGTGTTATTCCTATTTTACTTTATCTGTATACACCATCGCAAGTACTCTTTGAGTATTGGGTAGGCAGCCTTCTATTCGTTTTATACTTTACTTGCTACATAGATTGGGTAAGTCTGTTTGCGCCAACGGGTCAATGATATGTTCAGGAAATATCTTACCCAACCCCGAAAAATAAAAGAGCTGAAATTTTACTTTTTGCCACCGTGATGCAACTTTGTTCCTTTCTTGTTGCATGCGTCCTTTTCCATATTCCTGCCGTTGAACTTTGCTCTTTTTCTGCAAAACCAACAACTTTGGCAAAAACTTTGGCTGCCCTTCGCTTTTTAATTTTTTGTCGGAATCCATAAGTGCAGCATAAAGAGGTATACCTCCTCTTATCGAAGAATGCCGAAATCTGATCTTTGATGCCACGATTTTCTGCATCGTTTCAAATGTTTCTGGGTTCTTTTTGACTATCAGGCGAATAAAACTAGAAATATCAAGTTCATAAAGAGTCACTGCTTCAAGACAGTTGTATGTTGTCGAGTATGTTGGAAGATCGTAGACGGCTTCGATGTCGCCTGAAATGTAACGATAAATGTTATGATAAATGTGCCTTTTCATTTCATTCCATTTCATTTCATTGCGTTCATTTCACTTCTTTCTTTTTAATTCATTTCACCTCATTTCATTTCATTTCAATTCAATTCATTTCCTTTCATTTCATTTCATTTCATTTCAATGCATTTCATTTCATTTCATTTCATTTCATTTCATTTCATTTCATTTCATTTCATTTCATTTCATTTCATTTCAGATCCTTCATACACGGTTATCCCTCCAGCTAATGCTGCTTTTCAGGGGGCCGTGATGCAACCTGAACAATTTTAAATTCAAGTGATTTGCAATACAAGCCTTTGCAAAGTGCAGGGGGATAAGATGATGATAGAGTTCCGGGCACGCCTTTATAAACAATATGATACTGTTTAAAAAAAGTTTTGAAAAGTTAAATCTTTTTTGCAATCAATATAAAAGAAAGTTTATAACTAAGGAACGAGACATTATAAGGTCCTACTCTACCCCTACTTAAAGTTTTTGTCGAATCTAAATTGCCATATTTTCAGAAAACTGGTAATTACTCCCCCCCTGACGTACCTACCAATCGACCCTGCAAATGGTTCATCTATTTCAATTTTGGTTAAGCCTCTATTTTCTCAAATCTAAATCTAAATCTTTATTTTATTCTTCAAGTTTTCAAACAATTGCATAAGTGAATTGACGTACCAATTAACCCATTTTCTGATACGACAACACACAGATCGATGCCCGGCCTTTGTCGCATTTCAGTTGCAAAAAATCCTTCCTTCTCCTTTCGCCTCCTTCTCAGTAAAACTGGAAATTTATAAATGTCATCATCCTCATCGATATCATCATCGTAATAAGAAGACAAACGTTCGTAAAAATTTTTCGACAAACAGCCTCTGTATTGCCGTAAATGCATATCGGTATTAACGCAAAGTTTCGCTTGTCCCTTTATTACGAAGAATAGCGAGGTTACGTCTGATCCCTGTACGACAATTGATTCGCCGTATTCGACGTTCCGTATCTGCAAGCATTCTGTTAACAAATTCTTATAAGCCGATGGCCATTTTTTGAAAAGCGGGCATGCTTGCACGAAACCTGATTTTCGAAGGAGTTCGTTGGCGAATTTTTCGTGAACGAATTTCAGGAACGTTGCTCGTTTAAAGCAAATTAAAAGCGTTGGTTCGTCGGTAATTATCGATGCGTTGCGTTCGCCGTCCTTCTTTAGAACCGATAACTCGCCGAAACATCGACCAGAGGCTAGAAAAAATATAGAAGATAATTATGAACAGAAAATATATAATAATATGTATCATAAATCGCTGTTTCTTATTATGAACATTATCAAAATAATTTTGAACAGAAAGTTTATAATAAGATATAACATAAATCGCTGTATCTTATTGCAAAATTTTTTTGATCATTCAGACTTCAGAAAACCAATAATCCTTCCTGCCACCTCAAACTTTGCTTTAAACACCTTCCTGATTCATTTTCGGTCCGGCTTTGTGTTAAACTCCTCAATTATTTTACTGCTGAATTGTTTTATTTGGAAAAATTGGAAGAATGAAATAGAATAATTTGCCAAGGTGTGTAATAACTCTTCAAAATGTAAAACAAAGCGATGAAAAAAGTTCTAGAAGAAGAGAAAAATCACAGCAGTCGAACCCAAAGCAGCCAACGCTGATTCAATCTTTTTTTCGGGGAAGGGGCAGGGGCGAAAAAGGGATTCAACCGCCCCAATTTGCATGTTACTTTAGAGATGTGACGCAGAGATTATTCTCCTCTCGTTAAGATTAAAACAAACTCATTATTTAGCTTCAACACGTAAGCTAAAATATACAAGACAGACAGTAGCCATTTATATACAGAAACGACTCCTTTTCTCTTTTCCTTTCCTATCCTTTCCTTTCCTTCCTTTCCTTTCCTTTCCTTTCCTTTCCTTTCCTTTCCTTTCCTTTCCTTTCCTTTCCTTTCCTTTCCTTTCCTTTCCTTTCCTTTCCTTTCCTTTCCTTTCCTTTCCTTTCCTTTCCTTTCCTTTCCTTTCCTTTCCTTTCCTTTCCTTTCCTTTCCTTTCCTTTCCTTTCCTTTCCTTTCCTTTCCTTTCCTTTCCTTTCCTTTCCTTTCCTTTCCTTTCCTTTCCTTTCCTTTCCTTTCCTTTCCTTTCCTTTCCTTTCCTTTCCTTTCCTTTCCTTTCCTTTCCTTTCCTTTCCTTCCCATTCCTTTCCTTACCTATCCCTTCTTTCCCTATCCTTTCCGTTTATTTTTTCCTTTCGTTTCTTTACCTTTCCCATGTGCAAGATAATCCAATTAAAGAGGAGGGAAAGGGGCACAAATCTTCAACAATTGGTAGTTTAGATGCTGATTCACTTACTCAACTGGGCCAGTTCATTTCCAAACCTCAATCGATCTTGTATCCCTTTTGCAAATGTGAGGTCTTTTGCGACCACCTCAAGGCTTGCTTTCCGTTTGGTGGGCCTTGCATAAACAGACACCGACCCACGCACAATGACATAAAAGCTGTAAAAAGAAATACAAAGGTCTATTATGCAACTATCAGGGCAAATATTTTAGGGCATAACGATGAAGCTGAATGAAGAGGAATAGCGCAAGAATGCAGCCTTGCTGGGCAGCAAAGAAAAACTAAGGTGCCAATGGGCATTCATCTAGTCAAGTCCATCGATGCCCTGCCGAAACTGTAAAAATTCTTATTTGTGTTTCAAACCAGTCCTGCAGTGCATTTGTTTGCCCTGCAAGAAGACGATATTTTTAGAGCTAGGAGGTTAAGCCCCCAAACCCCTTAAATGATGCCCCTGCACCTGATACCGCCTTTAATACGCAATAGGATAACAAACAAGCCTCGCATTTTCCCGCAATCATCGCATCAACACTTGTATCCATGAACCTTTTCATTTAATAGTTCACTTGTTAAGTTTTCCCATAAAAAGGCCTGTGATTATCGCATGAAATTATACTCAATAGCAAGTTGATTATAAAAAACAAATGACGTATTTATATACCAGTCTCCGATTTCGCCTTGTCGGATAACAATACTGTCTTGTCGATGCCATGACAACGTTGCATACCTTATCATGCCAAGCAAACTATCTAGAAACAAATAACAAATCAATTTTGGTATCCATACTTAATATCATTATTGCTAGTCTCAGATAGACCTGTGCTCAAACTCACCTCAATTGTGCTTATCCCTTATATGTAAGCAAAAGTTTCAACACTTTCTTCATTGAGCTTGCAAATTGTTTCTAATGTTTAACAACTTTTTCATCAGTTGCTTGTAAAGAACGTTGCTTAAAAATGCTTCAGTGGGGTTTACAAGTTGCCTAAGTGGTTGCATTCCTAATTGCTTTGGTATAAAGTGCTTAATAAAATTGTTGCTTAAAATTGCTCCATTGAGCTTGCAAGTTGCTTAATGCTTAAGTGACTCTGAACAACCCTAGTTGTAAGTTCTTAGTTGATTATTAAAAACGTTGCTTAAAGATGTATGAATGATTCTTAATTTGCTTAATGCTTAAGTGACTTTTCTACATTGCAAGTAGTTAAGTTCTCAGTTGCTTACTAAAATCTTTGCTTAAAGATGCTTCATTGAGCACTTAAGTTGCTTAATTACTAGGAAACATGCAATGGCTTGTTTACAAATAAGAGAGGTTATCATACCATCCTTGATTTGAGATAAGAGACACGTTGATGGCCTTAGCCATTGACATAGTCTTATAAGCAATGCGTGAGGTCTATGGCGATGATCTAGCTCCAGAAGTCTTTCTATTGCCTCAGGATCCATAGTCAAAGGTCTTGATTGCGTGTCGAATTAACCTCCTTTACGCCCTAGACAGTCTACATCTTAGGCTCGTGATATTCTATTCTGTGTGATTTTGTTCGACGTTTCTGATTCACGTTGATTTTTAATTCGACGTTGTTACGCGTGCACAGGTGTTACGTTTTACAAGCGAGTGTTGTCGTAATTGCCTTGCCGTTTCAGGCAACTATTATGACGTCACATAAACAACTTCAACGTCATGGTCAGTATTATCATTATTATTATTAGCATAATTTTGCTATTGCAATAAACCACGAACCTCACTTTACCTACGCTCATTTAGCCCTTAATCTGATTCCTCTGTCCTCAAGTGTTTTAATTTGATAAAATTTTTAAAGAATAAATAAAATATTTAAAAGCTAGCCATTTGTAGACTACCGTATTAAAAAGGGGTTAAAATTAATTTTTTTAAATCATTCTAATAAAAGAATATTTAAACTGATTTTTTTATTTTTGATTTCTACATTAAACCAGCAAAAATTACAGCAAATTAATACCAACGAGAATCAAAGACTGCACTATAATAAAACCAAGAAATTTACATAAAAGAATGATTGATTTTCAACCCAAGATACTTGATTATACCTCTACTCAATCAGAAATTCCAATGTCGCTTCTTTCCTTAATTTCTTGGATTGTGCTACAGACTTTCAAAAACTAGAAACTGATGCCCATAGTTTTTTTCTTTACTAAAGAATGTTTTTCAACTATATCCCATCTTGTTGTAGGTATCCCCCCCTATATGTGACCTTACATAGCTATTTCAATTTCCAATTACTGATTTCCTTCTCAAATTAAGAATCATGTTTTGCAGGAGACATAAAGGGCTTTTGGGGTCCTTTATCTTTGACGAGCCCTCAAAATTTAGTTCGTTATTCATTTAATAGATTTATACCTTTGTAAAAACAATTCTAATGATTTGAGGACCAAATCTTTTTTTTCGGAAAATGTGACGACCCTGATTCTCCCATCACTACGGTCCAGAATAGAGGGGCGGGGGGGGGGGCTGTGCGAGTCTCGTAAGCAGTGACGTCGTTATGGTAATGTTCTCTCTTGATTACAAGCGGACTAATTTTGCTTGTTTGCTATATATTCCTTGTTTTGGTTTTAATCTATGATAAATCCTTCTCACTTTCTGCCTGTTTTCTGACGATATGTTTAACTCAGCTTAATTCAGTTTCATTGATTTCAAAATACGCGTGTTAATCTTGTCAATGGTTTTCCATCACTTCTATTTCCAGGCTTTAATTCTTCGCTAAGACGGGTTAAACCCTGCATCCGTCATTCTTTAAAGGCCTTTTGTTGACCTGCTTCACCTCAAAAGCATTGAGCAAGGAGCTCTGACGTAATTTCAACCCCACACCCGGCACCATTTGGACTTGACTCGACAGATCAGATACAATCTTCGAAGAATTGATAATTTTCCTGTTCCCAAGGCTAAAACTACAAGTTATGGTTTAAAATATATCAGCTTTGGGTCCAAAGATTGGGATCTCTGCTCGAAAGGAAGGAAATTACCCGAAAATGCATATCATTTCAAAATTCTTGTAAAAGATTGGTATTTCGAAAAACAATGCGCATGAAACGCTTGTAATCAATAACTTCCTCCAAAATTGCTTCACATTAGCACGTCTCTGTGCTCACGTTATCGTTAAACTAACAGTAAACAACGTTATCAGTATCATTATTGCTATTCTTTTTTAACAGCTCTGTTACGTTCGCAAATCTTTCTATGGACTCACTCATCATTTTTTGTCCTTCCTCTCAACCTTTTATAGAAATGTGTAGCGAACTACGTTTCAAGTTAAAATATCTCCACTTCTTGCTCACTAAACCTTCCTCGATAATTATAAGCTCAACTCACTTTTATGTTTTTGCCGCAGAAACATGGAATGGACTCATCCCGACCTTTTTTGATAATTTGGTTGAATTTTTTGTTTATCAACAATTATTCTTATTTGCTGCAACAAATTTTTGTGGGCATGCTAGTAAAAAATACCTAAAAAAGAGCTTTGTGTTGTAGTAGTTAGAATGTAAAAACAAACGTTTCCATTATTCAATAATAAATAAAGTGGCAACTGATGATAAATTCGATACCTTTTTCCAACGTTCTGAAAAATGCGCTTCTGTCTCTGAACCACGGGAGGATCTGTTCGATATGAAACGTGTCCCTATTTTCTGGTTTTACCCCAAGAATTATTTCCACCATCTGCCATTGGGTTATATCTTTTTCTGATCCTTTTGTATTCTCACCCATTTTAGCTTTATTCTGTCGTATAAGCAAGAATGCAACTTATTATATAAACATAGCAAGGTGGTTATATAGGTGAGGGGGGGGGGAGTGGGGCATTTTGATATCATGAGAGATAAAACTGTGTTTCAGCCAGTTTCAGAGCCTTATGCTTAAGAGGTGTGGGAAAATTTTGATTTTGATTCACTTTAGAGACATTAATCTAGCAAGAGGAACAGTGTACAGTGACTGTTTGCTAAAGCAAGTGGAGTCTAGGGTTAAGTACTTCTGTAGTTCCTTCAATTGGTACCATTAAGCAAAATAATAATGTTCAATGAGATTTTGCTAAGTTCGCTTCATAGACAGAAGTTAAAGGAGCACACAAAGTACCCAAATAGAATACCCTTTGCAGTACCCAAACGCATCTAAAAAGCTGAAGCTAAAACACGACTCTTTTGAAGAATAGCAATAAATAAAGATTTATAGGTCTTATAATCTTTAATGTAATTACCTGGCTTGTTATCAATGTAATTAAATTCTAAATTAGATCTTTTTTTATTTTGTTTAGTTTTAATTTGCTGAAGGGATGATTTGTGTAGAAATGTATTAAAATAAAAAACCACCGTGATTTCTACAGCACTATAAATCGTACTTTGCTTTGCAGAAGCACAGGCTGTTTAGCAGAGAAAACAATGTTCTTTTATCTGCATACACTTTTTAATCAAATGCTACAAGTAAGTCACCTTGCCCATAATGTTATGGTATTCACCGCTCAGAGGATTATTACAGATAATCGCGTAGTAAAACAATGATATAATTTAAGTGGGGGGCCATCAGCGCAACTTTGGGACAAGAGGGCGAAACTGTCTCCTGTCAGAGTACCATGATCCTTTTTTGTTCAAATTTTCTTGGTTGCGCCCTAGTTCGAAAGTTTCTAATAGGCTCCTAGGCCCGGGCCGTTGGGCTCAAAGGTACATAACGAATTGAATTGATACTTAAAAAGTAAAACAAAGAAGCCTAGACTTGCTCTGAGCTCGTGAAGAACGTCGGCGGGCCTGCAAACGACGACCAGAAGCTGCATAATTTGATCCAAGAAAACAGATTCGAATGCCATCTTTCCACATTAATGCATAACAAACCGCAGCAGCCTGTTGCATATCACGGGATAACGTCAATGCAATTTAAAACGACGCAAAATTAATTGTAACATTTCTGCAATTTCATTTTCGTATTAGCATTACCTCATTGGATTTTGTCTTATAGCTTCTGGCGTACCTCTGCTTGTTTGATATCCTCTCGGCTGTATGACAGAGCTAAGCCTCCACAATTATGACCTGCAAATGCAAGGGCATATAAATGTCACAATGCTATCGTGTTCTCTGTTCAAAGCCAGTGCAATTTCTCACCGAAACCATCAACGAAAACATGTGGATCGAGAGCCTTGGATACATTCCAGACAACAGTTTAGCATGCTGATTTAAGGTCTCACCACAGAATTAAGTAGCCTGTTTTTTGCGGGAAAAGTTCCTTGGAAATTAAATGTGAATTGAAAATGCCTAAATTGCAGTTTCTCTCCGTGAAAATCAATGCCTGTTATTGAAAAGATGATTCATGTTCGTTGTGGGCTTGATTCTTTAACAAGACATGCCTTGATTAATTAAGCGATTGGGCTCTAGATAGCAACCTAAACACTCAATGCAGAGGCAATTAAGCACAATTTTAAGCAAGCCACGGATTAATGAGCAACTGCGGCTAGAATCATTAAGCATTGAGCAACGTGAGAGCTCAATACAGAAGCCAATAACAAACACTTTAAGCAAGCCACGGATTATTGAGCACCTGAGGCTTAAATCATTAAGCATCAAGCAACTTGAGAGCTCAGCGCAGAAATTGAGCACCCTTAGCAAGCCACAGATTTATTAGCAACTAGCGTTTACATTATTTAACCATTAAGCAACTAGAGAACTCAATATAAATTAAGCATTAAGCCATTAAGCAACCTTTGTAGCAAGCCACGTATTAATAAGCTCTTACTTGATGGCAATGATAAAGAGAGTATGATCACTGACCCATGAACCATTGACTTTAGCATCAGTCCTCATTTCATTCATATACAAGCTGTTTCTTTCCAGTTTCAGACCAGCATAGGCAGATATCTAAAGCCTAAAACTGCGTAATAATAGGTACCTGGTTCAGGTCAGAGATTTTTCATTGTCTCCTCCCATTTCAAATCATGTTCTATGTTCACTGCATGAAGTAACCATCAACCTAATGAATTTGCGCGAAAACTGACCACCTGAATCTTAAAATAGCCGACAAAACAGACAGGTTTGAATAATTCAACTGGAATCTGATGATTTTTCGTACGCCCATTTATGAATAATTAAGAATAATGACTTTTGGGAGCCAACCTCGATGCTAAGTGATCCAGGTCGTTTTGCAGTTATTAATTTAGCTACGTTGGATTAACCTTGATTTATGAGGTTTAACTCTTGTTAGGAATAACAGTAATGAAGGCAAAAGGTGCAATGCAGTTTGATACAATCAAATGCAATACCACTCGCAACAAGGTAATATGCTACAGTGAAATACAACTTAACCTCGGATTATAAAGGTTAACTCTTGTTTGAAATAACTACAGTTTAATTGAATAGCTGATACTTTTGGGCTCAATAGCATTCAACACCTAGCAGAGCGACACGATTCAGTGCAATATGATACAATGCAATACATAAACACAACAACACAATTGAATGCAAATGTAATTTTATGAAATTTGTTACTTAATGAACAAATATTTCGCATATAATGCAATGCGCTACAATACAATACAATACAACACAATACAATACGATACAATACAATACAATACAAAACAATACAACTCAATACAATACAATACAATACAATGCAATACAATACAATACAATACAATACAATGTAATGCAATGCAATACAATACAATACAGTACAATACAAAACAATACAATACAATACATTACAATATAATACAATACAATACATTACAATACAATACAATACAATACAATACAATACAATACAATACAATACAACACAATACAATACAATACAATACAATA
Source organism: Catostylus mosaicus (assembly GCA_964019065.1). Classification (NCBI taxonomy): domain Eukaryota; kingdom Metazoa; phylum Cnidaria; class Scyphozoa; order Rhizostomeae; family Catostylidae; genus Catostylus; species Catostylus mosaicus. Next base: position 2,036,685 of record OZ025200.1, read on the forward strand.
CAGTACAATGCAATACAATACAATACAAAGCAATACAATGCAATAAAATACAATACAATACAATACAATACAATACAATACAGTACAATGCAATACAATACAATACAATACAATACAATACATTACAATACAATACAATACAATACAATAACACAATACATTTGAATGCAACGGTGTGCCAATCATTAGCAATTAAAAAAATTTCATATTTGCCAAATGTGATTAGCCTCAACTGCATCTGTTCAAACACAGATTTGCTTGCAAAAGCTGATTTTCTATTATTGTTTGCTATATAAATGCTTTTTCTGCTTGTTTCTTCTATAAACAAGAATGACTGTTTTTTCTATTTTTGCAAGGCATCGTGCGCATTTTTATAACAAATTTCGGAAGTTTGAAAATTCCCAAACTAAAATTCAAGTTGAGTGACTCTGATTTCTAAATGGAGAAACAACAATTCTGGCCACAGCATAGTGAAGAATCGGGCCCCTCCGCCCATCTCAATGGCGATGTTATGGGCAATTGAAATTTTTTCGGTCAGCCTTGGGTGGGGGAAGGGGAGGGCTGGTTTTAGAATTTTTAGCAGTATTGCTCGCGGCCGTGATTGGTCATTTTCTCAGGGCATGTATCCAGGATTGTAGGCCTTGACCAAGAGGTGACCCCCCCCCCCTCTTAAAAAGCACGTCAACCCCCGTTGGCAAACGATTTTTTTTGTTTTGATCTGTTTCCCTTTCACTAGTATCAATAATTTTCAGACAAGTTAAAATATGTTATAAACGAAGAACGCCTAATGGGTCCTGGGCAAGGGGGCAAGACAGTGAAAATGAGGGGGAAATAATAGCAAAATTACACGCTTGGGCTTATTTTTTGAGGACGGGAGGGGCAGTTTCCCCCGGTTGTTGGCGTCCGTGGTTAAATGTAACCTTATATTAGCCAAGTTTGTTAGGTAAATCCACTGAATGTCTATGAACTGAAGTGCTAGGGCAGTGGGGCAAGGGGTGATTCGTGCACTGTTTATTTGACTCATGTCATTATGACTCAACCTTGTTGTAAAATTGAGTTAAGCCGTTCATCTGATTTCTCTGCTGATAAGATTTCAATTTTATGTTAAAAGCTAATGCAAACCTTCATCAAAATATTTTACATTTGTTTTGACTTCTCAACCAGTTAGGCAAAGGAAAGTCAATGAACATTCCAATTAGTTGTCAAATGTGTTCAATAAAAAAAAACCGTTTTATTTCTTATCTCAACTCACCAGTTGCCTAAAATGACCTTGCCTTCTTTATCTCCATGCCTCGAATGACATGTTTTTCATTGTAACCTAACTGCATATTGCAACAGCTACTTTCTTAGAAGCACCAATGCTCCCAACCTTTAGAGATGTTACAAAGTTTCGAAGCCATTTTCAAATTACGCCGTTTTGCGCCAAGGGATTCGAATATTTTCGGGCGCATTGTAATTTTTTATTCCCAATAGAGCCTTCCTCCGAGATGGTGAAGCAAGTTTTTATGCAATGTGTGAATGACGCAGTTATATTTGATTTTTTAGGGAATTGTATAGCGCAACAGGACTCCATCTGCAAGTGCAGAATTTTGTCAGTTTTCTATGAACTACTGTATCAAGGGCTACATTTAGAGGAAAAGTGGGGGTAGGGGGAAATTTGTTGATATTCTATAACAGAATTTAGAAAAAACAATGTAGGTAATGTAAAGGAATTTAAATGCGATATGATTAGATGAAATGTAATGTTGTGTGGTGTAATGCTATGTAATGTAATACAATGTAGCGTGATGTAATATGATATAATGCAGTGTAATGTAATGTAATGTATTGTAATGAAATGCAACGTAATGTAATGCAACGTAATGTAATGCAATGTAGTATGATGTGATGTAATGTAATGTAATGTGATGCAATGTAATGTAATGTAATGGTAAATGTTTTATAGACTAACAAGTGTCTAGTTGTGTAGCACAATATAATGTGAACTTATAGAGTTGAATATAATTCATTTTAAATATGATTTAAACTTCAATAATACTTGAATTTAATAAATGATTCATTGCAAAGAAAGAAAGCAGCAAAAGATCATTTTATCATCATCATTATTGTTTTGAATGCGTTTTGTTTCGATTATACTTGCAGTTCCGAGCTTTTACCTCTTTCAGAATCCCTAAGGTGTTTACAATTTCTGACCCTTACAAATAATCTATGGATACATTTAGGAGCAAGGTTGACTTTTTTAAAACCATATCTTTGCTTAGCAATAATGATGCTGCTCTTATTAAAAACGTTTGTAGTCTTTTGCATAAAAGACAACATTTTATACGATTTACACCATATCAAAAGAACCTACCTGTTAATGTATCTGTACTTATCAATGCACCTAACTGCTCTTTTACTCATAATAAGCAAAGCTGTCTGTATAAATCATACACTATTACCTTGTTTCACTTCTTCACAGCTCTAATGATTCATCCAGCACTGTATGTTGTTGCTATGCTTTGCTGAAGAAACACGAACACTATTACTTGTATTTTATCACCAAGACAAACGTATAGCACAAACTTATTGCAACGCGCTAATGACAGGTGATTTCTTATTAATCAGCGAGAAAGCAATACGCAAATATTGATGTCAGATGACCTGTTTTTTTCGCCTACGCTTCGCTGCTTACTTCCCGGGGCGGGAAGTCATTCAGGGGCATCTCCCAGGGGTGCCATTCAGGGGGTCCAAATGGGGGCTTGTGTGTTTGTGTGTTGGGGTGAGGGGGGTTGCACCCCATCCCCAATTATTGCACCGTTCAGTCCCATTTGCTTTTTTATCTCTATCGGTCCCGATGTGGTTCTCAACGTGAACTGTTCCTGCTTTTACGGTTCTAAACAGAGTTATAGCAATGTGCCATATTACAGTGGGCAAAAACGATTATTTCTAGAGGGAAAAAGGCGGTCCTTCTCAAAATAATTGAGGAAACCTGATTTATGCATTGACAGCAAAAATCGGTGCCATGTAGCACAAACCCGGTCCTTCGAACGCACCCTCTTAGTTAGATGTATCTGAGCCTTGGCATCATTTCATGGTTGTAAGGATGAAGGGAGCTTTACGCTGCAAAAGTCACTTTCACGGTTCTTCCAAAGTGTTTGGGGAGTGAGGGTGTTCGCCTTTTTCCGTGACGCGCTTTAGCGATCATTTTTTCGGCAAGAAGCCCGTATGTCTCGTAGCAAGGGGAGGGTGTGGACCATCCCCAACATGTGGATTAATCAACGAGAGTAAAGCCAATCCCACATTTCTAGATGTTTTCTGCTTTTTTTGATGAAAACAAGAACCATATCTCGACGGGTCTTTTAAGGAGGGAACCTTTTCAATCGATCTTTTACTTCGCCATGACAAAGCATTTTCTCGAATTCTCGCTGTTGTCATCATCTTAGTCATTTTTGGTCATATTCTAGAGCAATCTCATCTCGAAAGAATCTTGATATATGCATTTCAACGACCAAATTTTTCATTCGTATCAAGACGTTTTGCAAGATTATTTTTAGCATTCTTACCTTTCCTTTATTTGGGTCCATATTTTTTTTTAACTCACATTGGGTCCAGAAGATGGTGAATTGGCACTTGACCAAGATCTTGAAGCTCCGATGCAAATAAACTGCGTTGCATCACCTTCTGCTGTTCCTGCCAATCCGCAGGACACTGTCTTGGTTGAACTTTTCAAATCTATGCAAGAACAAATAAATACGTCGAACAAGTTATTAATTGGCCTTGTAAATGAACAGAAGCAACCAACTTCTAGGAAACGAAACATCTCCGTTGTTGATTCTGATAATGACTTGTTTTATGCTGAGTCACCCCAGTATGGCAAAGTTCACGAGCTGAACTGCGACAATGTCAGTCGCCTCATTCGTCAGCAAAAACCGTTAGTGGATGACACTTTTGCTGGCAGCAACGAAGGCAACCCTAAGAACAGGAGAGAGTTTAAAAGCCCCTCGTGGTAAGATGATCCGGACAAATCCTTCGAAGGGAGAGCTGTGGTTGGTTTCAGAGCAGAAGAATCAATAGCAAGACGGAATTCAGAAGCTAAATAAGATGATGGAGCCATCAGATTACCAAGCTGAAGCAAGTCCGCAGTTTTCAGAAAATTACAAGGTTAATTATTTTTTGCAGATATTTTTGCGCATTTTATGGGGACAATGATATTCGCATGAGAATTTGAATGACAACATTTGAAACTGATTTCAAGAAGGAAATTTAAATCGTGCTGGAAAATTACGATAAGCTTGTCATGGCCAAACTGGATTTCATGGTAGTTTTCTCAAATTCCTGGAGTGCACGAAGGTAGAGCTGAGTGTGCAGCAAGAGTGCATTTGTCACAAAGTATGCACACTTGATATGAATTTCCAATGTTCCTTAGTTAATTCTGCTTTAGCTGTTGACGCATTCTTTGACACAGTTTTCACTTATTTCCCCTATTTCACTTATTTCATTGACACAAGTTTCACTCATTCATTTTTATATTAATTTGCCTCCCATGTTAACCTTCATGGTTATACATTTTATGTTCTCCTTTGTCACCCATTTGCACCTTATTTTAATAGAAATGTTTTATATTGCACAGTTAAAAACGCACAACAACATGAACAGTCAAAAATTTAGAGTCAAAAATAGATCATTCAAATGCTTGCATTTGAAAAGTGTCACATTCTACAGCCTGACGTTTCCCCAATATTAATTAGCAGGGGTGGCTTGGGCGAGCCTCGTTATGCAGGTTCAAATGGCCTCGTCCTGAAAAATAAAAACAAGGTGCAAATAATGCCGTATTGTTTCTAAAAATAGGTAATTTGGGTTTTAATGTTGTTTTTCTAAATATTGTTTTTCCACAGCCATAATTAATCAATTTATTCTAATTTATTCTAAATTAAAGCATAATTTATTCTAAAACTATGCTCTTTTCGGTGATAACCTTTTTATTTCGGTCACAAACTGACATTTTAACAGAACCACCTTAAAACAGAGTGTATCAACCACCTTAATGATTGAATGGTTATTATTTTGAATTGAATGGCCTAAATGGGAGTTGTGTTGGAATCAAAACAGGAAAAGGATGAAACTGCAGTTCTTTTGGATTCTACGCTACTTGCAGCTACAGGCTCCAGAAGAAATGTTATTTGACATCTTTTCATGGCTTTGAGGTGCCGTGGAGTTTGTTTTGAGCACAGACGGAGGTCTTTTGACCGGCAAATCTTTAGAGAAAAATGCGTGGTATTTTTGCAAAGTGAACGATATAAATTTCGTTTTTTGTATTGTAATTTGGAATTAATTGTTGGAATGACACGGATGAATAGCCTAATCTGTTAAATAAGCAATCAAATTTGAAGTATTTTATATCGTATTGAGAGTTGTGGACACGCGCAGAGGTCAATATCGTTATCAAAATTGTTGAAGTTAAAGTCGCTACTCAACTTGGTTGGTATTATGGACACGAAAATCCATCACAAATACCAAATATTCTATGATTCAGATTATCTCAAAAATAGCTAATATTCGGCTAAATATTAAAGCAGAATTTGCTTATGATGATAAAGCTTTAAAATTCAAGATTGAATCGAGGGAAAATTGATAAGACCCTATTTGATTAACATAAAGAGGATAGAGACAGCGGTTATTAAAGTCGAGAATAATCTAGATGTTTGTACCATCATGCCCAAGCTAGCTGAAATACAAAAATTTATCATTTGGGTTTTTGGATCCATAACTGTCTTTGGATGCATATCAACATTAATTGCATACTTAATTTATGATGACAAACCGACAGTTGACTGCAAGCCAAATGACACGCAATGTGAACAACGAAATCAAAATATCACAGCCACTCAAAGAGACAACGAGATCTTGAAGATTATTTCACCCGTAGCTGTTGCAGTCGGAATCGTAATGATTGTTATCATTAGATGTTGGCAGCAGAGCGCAGCTGAGAATGCGAATGAAGCGAGAAGAGAAGGTGGTGAAGCTAACACTGCTTATCAAGGAACAGAATGTAAGAATTCCATGTGAAAATATGTAGAATGTTGATAAAGGGGAGCAGCACTGTTATGGGTGCTTTAGGGGGGGGGAGTGTCACAGGCCCAAGACTAATGCAGCTGCATTTCACTCGGCAGAATCATAGTTCTTAAATGCTTACTCTGTTAATTTATTGGTACACATGAACATATAAAATCAATGATAATTGTCTATGGTAAGAATTTAAATCTTCCTGGCATCAAACCCCCCAAAATTTCCCAATGCCTTCTTTGCTGGTAAATTCCGACCTGGGCTATTCCTGCACGAGACTGATGAGTTTGGTCAAAGTCTGTCCCTCTACATTGTGAGTCCTAGAGTGGGATGTAGCCGTGTAACACATCCCTAAACAATCCTAACAATCGGGTCTATATTTGAAATGTGCAAATATCCAGAATTTCTACCATTCACAGGGATTTGTTGATTTTGTTTAACAGAACCTACTAAGCCTTGTACAAGGTTCGTAATAAAACATTTGGTACTTTATTATTCAGCTTTATAATTATTTCTGTGTCACATCTTTGATTTATGTCCTTTTTCATAATAGTTGACATGGGTGCACCACCATCTTACAATGATGCACTTGGAATGGATGCTGTGCTAGAAGCACATGGTATGTCATCAATTAAAATTTGTACCTACATAACACATCTTCAATTTCATAGTGTTAGTACTCCGTTTTATGATAATAGATGTGTTTCATCTTAACTTGGACTTACTAAACTGGGCATCGTTTATTGCTTTCACAAAGAAACAAACTTAAAAGAATAAAGATTTAATGTGACTTGCCAATTAATGTGTGATAGTTTGGTTACTGCATCATGCATGAGTGCTGCTTACCACAAAGAATGGTGCAGTTGGCACAAGGACATCGACTGTACTGCAAGAGAAAATCTTGAGCAAAGCATTGAACATTCTGAGTCTCAAAATATATGTATAAGCAGGACCATTGAGACGGGGGGGGGGGGGGGGGGGCAGGTGGGGCCCAAGGTCCCGAAATGGGCCCCAAAGGGGCCTGCAAGAGTTGTTTTCTGTGAAAAAAATTCATTGCTCTATTTTTTTTTACTCTTGGTGTTCATACCATGAAGCCTTGACTTGTTTAGGAAAAAAAACAAGAACAACGATTATGACAAGTTTCTATAACATGATATTTCATTTCTTAGGCATTTCCACCCCTACTGGGGCCCGGTGCAATGAAATACCCTGGGGCTCCCACTGACACATGATGGCCCTGTGTATAAACGATATAATTTGGAAAAAGCCACACCATGTTGTTGCTTTGCCACAACTCATAGTACAGCAATGGTGATGCCACAATTAGAGCCCACCACCAGAGTCTTCAGGAGCTCAAAATCATCAAGTATTCTGCAGTGTTATATGGCCGTTGTATTGCTGCATTGTATCTTACTACAGATTTTGACATTCAATACTTTCCAATTCTCCTTGATGCATTCTTTTCGGATTAAAGATCCTGGTTTTTTTATGTTGATCAGTATCTTAAAATAATCTTAAAATTATTTCACCTTCAAATTATTTGTGGTATTAACTGGCTAATGTTCTCTATTCTCAAGGGAGTTTTCCGATGGAACCACCACCAAAGTATGACGAAATTCTCCGAGAACAGACGATTCAATCTCATCGCAGAAATTCAATTCCTGATGGCACACAAGACAATGCCAATACGGCTTTTGAGGCAGAAGAAGTTGAGGAACTGGGAGAGATTGATTCCCAAACTTTAGAAACAGCAGAAGATGAAGAAAGTCAGGACAACATTAGTGGGAATATTCCAGGTGATGTTAATTCCCCTTGTGGAGTAGAAAATGAATTAGATAACAGTAATCGAACAATATCAACTGTTTATTATGCAGAAGAACAAAATTCACCATCACGAGAAATACGAATCTTTGTGCAACAAAGAGATAGCAATTTGAGTGCGGTAGATTTGAGCGATGACAATGAACAAACTGAAGAGATCGAACTTCGTTCAAATGCTCAATCATCATCTTCATTATCAGAACAAGTTCATAGAACACTAGGCAGGAGCTCTAGCGGTGGAACTGCGCAGCATAATGATCCAGTCAATGAGAATGTAGATGAAAGGATTGATAACCAATCAGATACTAATGTAAATAGCGATTTGAGGGATTCAATGTCACATCCAAATGCAGACTTAAATCGAGGCAGTTCTGTTGTTTTTGGACACTGCTCAAGTTCAGATGTTGGTCTCCTGAATATCCGTGACAGTGTTCCGAAATGTGATAGTAACATTGAACTGTCGAATCAGTCGAATAGACTATCTTCTACAACGACAAATGATAGTGAAAATAGCAATGCAAGGCATAGTGATCCAAGGGAAGTGGCAACTGTGCCGGGAAATACAGAGTACAATGGTGTTTTTTATGTTTGATTTTGACCATATGGAACGAAATCGTTTATATTGTTAGGAAGTTTCGAATGCTCTATGTATACGCTACATTCCCTGTCAAAGTCTTGGAACAATAGCCACAAATTTTGTCTTATATCTACAGCAACCCACTCTCTCCCTTAAAACATATTGTTTAAACAACGTTTTATGGCTAACCTTGGACCAGAATCAATTCCAAAGTTAAGGCATTGCTTTTTCCAACCAAACTTGTGCTATTGGAGAAAAGGGATGTGACAGCAATGTTATTCGGCAGAAAACCGCACCGCAACGCAATCAGTACAGCATGACTTTTTTTCGGGTTCCAACGACGTTTTGCAGGGCTTGTGAGTTTTCATGAAAAACATGGCAGATATCTATCATATCATATCATATCATTAAAATATTTAGGCACGTTGCCTTTTCATCCTATGCATACAAAACTTAGGCTAAAAGTTAAGTAAAAAGTAGTTGAAAACAGCTTAGTTGGCTGCCCTTCCTAAGGGGCTTATCTGCAGCTCGGTATCTGAAAGCTTTAGCGCCAGAATGCAGAGTATGGCAACGGTGCACCCAAGGTTATTCTTAATCGCCTAAGATAGCGCACCTGGGCACCCCACAGACTTTGACGTTTTTATTTTTGTGCAGTGGTACCAACAGCGTGCGAATAGACTAGACGACGCAAGCACTCTTAAAATAGATCTTGTGACAACATCAGTTTGTCTCATCTACTTGTAGAACATGACAAACTACTTGTAGAAATACCGTTTATTATATTGTAGCAAGGACGTAATTCATACTTTCAACAACGTAATGAGGTTTATGCAAACATAAACACATTCAATTTACGCGGAATTTATAGCGATGCTTTTGTAAAGACTTAAAAATTTAGCATTTCCAATAATTGTATTATATCATAGCCTTAGCAGTTATATTTAAAACTTTTATGTACTGTATATAAGTACATTCATTACGTAAGTACACACAATTTTCGGTCAAAATTTCCCCGACAGTCATAAAACTTTTCCCCGACGGGGGGTGACAGCCACCTTTGCCCCCATATGGCGCCACCCCCTGATGCTCTCTCGAACTTTAGAATCAGAAAAAAGATCAGTGAACTCCTATTGATCAACCAAAATAGGCCAAATATGCGTGATCAGGCTTGTCTCACGTGAGTTTCGATCTCCAGCTGAGCATTAATCTCCGTTCACTTTTTGATGATCAGGTTAGTCCTTGAACGTTTAGCATTTCCAATAATTGTATTATATTATAGCCTTAGCAATCATATTCAAACTTTTGCAGCAAAACCAAAAGAAATCAACAATTTGAATAATATTCTGCACTGGAATACATTGCTTCTTAGAGTTTCAAATTAGCTGCTGTGTTATGTCAAGGTGCTGTGTAAAAACATGTATTGATTTCTTTTTTGGTTTTTGTTTCCTTAGTTGCTTTGCAAAGTAAATGTATTCCATTTTATCACTATCAATGTATTCAAGAAATCCAACGAACCGCCCTGTATTCGGGGACCTGTTCATAATCATTTGAAAATAGCCGCATATTCAAGACATTGCTCTCCACTTTCCCCCTCACACAGGTAGGTAGATAGGGCACTGATCAGTGAGATAGGGTGGTGCCCATCTTTGCTTGCGCCTCCTCAGTATTGTAGTGCTGCAAAGTGGCTGGTGGGCCGTTCGGGGGGTTTACTAACAACTTCATTAAACAGCAAAACAAATACATACAAATCTCCTTTTTTCAATGCCTAATGGGCACTCAATGCAATAAAACGATAACTATTTAATGAAAAGATTAACAGTAAACGGGCAACAAAGTGCCAATTCGTCGAAAATATTTCTTGATTTAAACAATAGATTAAACTAGAGGATATTGTTCTTTAACAATAAATCTATTGTTTTCAATCGATTGTCGGACATTGTCGGAAATTCCGTTTTTCTTGCCCCCCCCCCCTGTTGGGAGATACCTGAATTCGGCTCTGGATGCATGATATTCAACGCGCTAAAAGCATTCGATGCGCTTTGATAAAAGGGCTAAGACCCCTTAAGACCCCCAGCTCTACACAACTGAGGCCCCCGTTTTTCAATCTCTAGCAATTTCTGCATCATTCCAAGGACCTTGTTAATTTTTTTCAAATGCAGCCGTTAATGATTGACTATGTAATGTTATTCAGCTTTTATAGATTGGGAAATAAATGTATTATGTATTTAGAACTTGTATATTATATTTATGTTGAATAGGGTGTAAATACTATTGTTTTTTATTTATAGGCATTTTATCCTGATGAGCAATTTGTATTGATGTCGCTTTCGTAGATGTTTTGTCATTTCATTCATTATGTACTGTTTTAAACTGTGTAGCATTTTTCTTGTTGGCTTTTCTTCTGTATTTCCCGAGTAGGTTGGTTGCGAAAATGCAAAGAGATGACAACAAAATACTGGATCAAAGACCCCTTTTACCCCCGATGATAATAAAATTGTATAGGAGCAATTGATGCGTTTGGTCAGATTGCAAGGGGTTGCTATAATTGATGATGTTGAAGCAAAGAATTCTTACAAATGTTGAACTTCAGATAAATCAAGCTATTGACATTATCAGCCCCCTTCTAAGATATGACCATATCTCGCTGATAATCATAGAGGTATATAGTCCCTCCAGCTTTATAGTTCCTTTTTCAAAGCTGTGATGACACTTGCTTGTGGATCAAGGGTATTTAATGGCATTTAACACCTAGAAATAACCTTTTACATTATTTTAATAATGTTTAACTTCATTATTAGCAGTAAATAACATTATCTAACCTTTATTTTAACCCTTTTTGATAAAAGGGATTCTCTAATTTAATTCATATCTTATGTTTCCCTTTTCTTTGCTTTTAAATCCCTGTAAATAAAAATTGAATCGTGTAAATAGAGTTTTATCGTTTGTAAATTTACTTTTCAGATTCTAATAAATGTTTTTATCAGAGGCCCAATTGAAAATCAACGTCTTTTGAAGGGCAACAATCCTTAAATAACTGAAATGAAATGAAAGTGAACAATATTACTTACTAAGGTATTGTAATCATCAATACCCACACAGGGCACCAATGTCATACCCACACACAGGGCACCAATGCCAGTGTTGAAATATTACACTTCTAGATCAGAGGCCACATAAACGGTTAGATTGGTGAGCTGTATCCTTTATTGGTGACACTTCTTGCCAAATGCCATTTTCAGGTATAGCCGTCCTGCAGGTCCATGATTTTATTGAAATTCGCCCTTGCATTTCGTTTGCCTTGTGAGGAAATAGAAATCAGAGTGTTATGAGTCAACATTTGTCTTTCATTCTGCTTGTTTGATATAAGTTGACAAAACATCACTCAGAATCATATCGTTTAATTTCTCCTATTGCTAAAAACCTTTTTCGGCTGATACTCAACAGAATAAGATGTGCAAGAGAGTGAACACAAGGAGGCAAAATAACTTACCAAAGGGGCCTACAGACAGGGGCGGACTGGCACTCTTTATCTTGGGTGGTGCTATGGCTCAACAAGGGCCCGTAGGGCGTGACCAGACCGTAGTTGGGTGTGGCCGCTTTGAAAAACCAAATTTAAATGCTATTGCAATAGGTGATATGATGTTTCGTTTAATCAAACCTATCGTTAAAGAGAAAACATTGCAAAATTAACCTTATTCAAGGCTTGAACCGGTTGCAACCAATTTGAGAAGATCAACCAGTTGCGTATGATTCATTAAATCTGCATGATGATGTATAAATTATCTACATTCCTTCTTTTCTAGATTCGTCTTTAGAGTCTGAGTCAAACGTTCAACAACTTTTTTTTAATTTGATTGATTGTTTGAAAGGGTCTTAATTCCGTAGAGAGAATGGCCATTCGACATGTTTCCAGGCGAGACTGGCTTTGGGTTTACCACGATCTTTTTTCATAATATACTGTTTTTACTGGTTTATCTCTCACAGGAAATGTGCGTAAAACTTAATGTCATCAAATATTTGTAAGTTACTTGCAGTATCGCCGTTTTGAACAAGGAATCTGCGACATGTTTTGCAAAACTTAACTTTTTATCAAAGTAACTCCTAGAAGCTTTTTGTAATCACTTTCCTTGATTATGGAGTTACCAATGGTGACTACTGAGTCTTAACATTTGTTGCCAAATATAAACTCACTTGCTCATTCTTCTTGCACTTTATATTAATCTTCTTGTTCCTCTTCCATGGCAACAATGTCATCTAATACAGTCACAAAGTCTATGTCTCTAAGAGATTGTGTGGTACCAAAAGAAGATATGGCATCATGAAATTTAGAAAATGCCAACGCCCTTTTCGGAGAGTTGCTTACTCAACGTTTGCCATGCTAGCTAATTTGGAGATGTTTGAAAGGACATATATGTCCTTTTTCAGGTAGATTTTCAATTTCTTTGAAGCATCGTGTCTCAAGTGCAGCTAGATCTTGGTATGGCCTTTTGTTATTAAGCAAATCTTCTATCTCATCAACTAATGCCACATCAACTATTGTTTTCTATGAGCGTTGTTTTAAAACAAGTCATTTCGTATCAGAAAGAGCCAGTTTTACAAACGCCTCCCTCCAGTCAGAGACGTAGCCAGGGAGGGCCATAGGAGCTGTCGCTCCCTCCCCCTTTTGAAAATAACTTATTGATGCTTTTCTAACTATTTTGAGCACAAACAATAGCAAAACGCCTCTGTGCCGTTCCCAAAACTATCTCATTCTTTTATTTTACAGTCTTCGCCACGTGCTCATTCGGTAGGTAGGGACAGAACACAGAACTATTTTTTACATGTACCTTCCAAAATTGACTCCCCCTTTATAACTCCTGGCTACGTCTCTGCCTTCATTGAACTATGTTTGTTTTAACTGATGCGTGCTCTTTCCATTCGGGGATAAAAATATCTGTTACTTGTCGTTGTATTTCTTTGGCGAACACAACAGCTTTCTTTTCAACCTGAGCAAATTTGTCTCTTATGTATTAAGAGAGCACCACCACTAACAAAAATTGCAAACGCTTTCATAAAATTTAAGATGGAAATTCTTTTTTTCAATTCTAATTCATTCACCATTATAAAATTTTCTATTTCAATAGGTGTTTCACTGTATGGCCGGTCTCATCTTGAAAAAGATATTAAAAAGTGTAAAAGGAAAAAAAGTAAAAGCAAAAAGTATGTGAAAATAAAGTTACAAAAAATAGGATGAAAGCTCAAATATTGTCCATTTTTTGCATCTGTCACAGAAGATGTTGAATGCGGTACAGATGATGACAGTAGTAAGCTTTGAAGTTAAATAGCGTTGGTCATTATTGTCAATTGATGGATCTTTGCACATTTCAAGGAAGGAGAAGTAAGACTGACTGAAGATTTCTAAAGAACTGATGGAATGGTTCAAAAAATCTACTGCTCTGTATGGCTGTTTAAGTTGGGATTGGAGAGATAGTCGATTTATTTGTCTCTCTTATGGTTGGCACTGACGTCTAGCTTAGTCTGAAATGCGACAGATAATTCAAGTAAGTAAGAGAAGAGTTGCTCAGAGCGGGTCGAAGCCTGTATCCTGCAATTGTGCTCAGTGAGAGAAAGCTCAAAATATCTAGATAGACGAATTAGTTAGGAATTGCTATGAAATTTTCTACGAAGATTTTTAATGCTGAGCCATGGTGCCAGGTATGGCGGTCTTCATTTAGGCATGTCTTGCACTGTGCGGCCACATGGAGTAAATTTTCAGGCAAGAACAGAAAGAGGAGTCGAAAGATAGAGCAAATTTTCATTTGGTGAAGTCACTGCGGGTAGCGAGGGAACTGTTTAGGTAATAGATTGCAAACCTTTAGACATCCTTAATTTCGATAGCGATTTATCAAACAAAGATAAAAGAACAGAGTGTTGTGATGCTAAGTTGTTTTTTTGCTAGACGTGGCTGGTGTTTTTCCATAGAGGGTTTTTGTGACCCCTTTTTATCTCACTATCTAAGAATGCCTTATTAAAGTTTTATAAAAACTATGGTTTGTATTGATTGATTTTACTTTCAGCTACGCTATAGTTTGCTTTTGAATCACCCTATAAAAAAAGGGACAAAATGAACTGAGCGTACACACTGCTATGGTCTTCTCTGCCATATGGTTCAAACTTCAATGACTTGAAAGAGTTTCCTTCGCTTTGGATCATCACCAGGTTTCTTCAAAGATTTTCTTCAGGGTATTTCTTAAAAAAGTCCTCTTTCTATTCTTTGATCCAGATTTATGCTTGTACAAAACTGTCTTTAACTTTGTTGGCGTTTTTCTTTGGTCCTTGTTCATCCTGCTGCAGAACACTGTGTCTATTATGTAAATTATAATTCCAATTTTTTGAGCATAATTTCTTTCATTTCGATTGCTTCATCATACGATTCACTGATATTTGAATACTTCTTGTGCCTTTCATGTTGTTACGACTTAAAATGATTTCGCACATTAATACAACCTGAGACTTCTCACTCACAATCAAGTGTTGATGTTAATCGATTTCTGCTATTCTTTTATTTGATCCATCTAAATGCATAGCATAGATCAACTAACCCAACAACACGACGATTATTATCATGGTTCTTTGCCCCTATATGGCGCCACCCCCTGATGCTCTCTCGAACTTTGGAATCAGAAAAAAGATCAGTGAACCCTTTTTGATCAACAAAAATAGGCCAAATATGCGTGATTAGGCTTGTCTCACGGGAGTTTCGATCTCCAGCTAAGCATTGATCTCCGTTCACTTTCTAATGATCAGGTTAGTCCTTACATAGCATCACACTTCCTTTAATGCATGGGGTCATCTTTTTGTTATGCAGAGTTCAAGTTTCGAAGTACGGAAAAGCTAATCGAGTCTTAGTCCTGTGGCCCAACGCCTATCATTTCAAGGTTATAAAAGAACTTGAATGTTGACAAGTATTGGAGCAGGATATCAACCCAGGCAACGACTTTTTAGGATAAACCTGTTGGCTGGGGTTCATCAAATTACATGCCACAAAATGTAAAATGAGGACTTGTTTGCCTGAAAGTAACACCATACTTTTGTTTTGAACGAATGTGCTAATGCTGTTCCTTGTTTTGTTTACTCAGAAACCAATTGGTCAGCACTGGGCATCGTACGATTCTTTTCCTCCGCAGCTACTCAGTATTCAGATTCGCCTCGTATTTGAGCAAATTAGTCATTTGCACACAATGCCTGGCTAACAGTCGCGGAGCCATAGGAGGGGGGGGGGGGGGATGGGGAGACCCCCTACATTTCCAAAAGTTGGTTCTCGAGATTCGTACAAAACGGATAAATTGGTCTCTCAGGAGGGGTACACCAGATCTAGCGCTTTTGTCATGTAATTAAACGATTTGATGAATGTTCGAAAAGAAAATCTATCCTAAATTTCGTTTATTGTACGTCCCGAGAGTTTAAAGGGCGTGGTCATGCCGTATTTTTCATAGCCACGCCTCTGACCCTGCACTTTTCCAATCCTGGCTCCGCCGCTGATGGCTAATATTATTAATGTCTATGTACCGTTGGCTTGGGGAAGAGTTAAATTTGATGGCAAAATTTCCCATGAACAGTAGTAACCTTTAGAGCCTTACCAAATCTTGAGGAAGTACAATGTTAGAAATATGGTAAGGTCCAGCTTGCCCTGAATAAAGTCACAGTTTTCACAGTTGCAATGTGAACCCTCCAAACCCATTCAAAATGTTACAAGAAGCGGTGTTACCCCACTGTATCGAATTACGTACAAGGCTTTGTGACAATGGTTAAAATTCGTTTAAATTCGCTCACTAAAATAGGGTTAGAAACCTTTGTGTAAAATGGCGTGATGTTTGGCAGAGTTTTGATACGGACTGGAATCGAATGTATATTCACCCGAAAAAGTTTCCCCAGAAAATCATTGTCTCGTAAACAATAGATCCATCACGGTTGTTGTGGTGAAAAAGTACACCAAGGATTCCGGTCCGGACTTTGTCAGATGTTTCGGAAACATTATCTTCGAGAAATTGTTTAAAAAGCCTGTGCTTATATTCTAAGTTTCCAGACCACAGAAGGGTGTACTAAAAGGTGTGTCTTCAAGGAGAAATTCCATTCTGTGCAGTGTGAGTTTATCAACTTCTACTTCTAATTTACCTTCCATTTCCATTAATTTTATTCGTTATAAAATTTTGCTTCCCTCACAATCTGCATTATTTTACAGGTATAGGTTTTGCGAGCTGTCTTTAGGTTCATTTTCGCTTATTTGCTTTTCTTCCAGAGCTCCAGGGGTGATTTTGTTCTCTAGCATAAGATATATTAGTTTTCTTTCTAAAGCAAGCTTTTCTGCATTTCGTTAATTCTGGAAAATTTTTTAATTTACGTCCTAAAATCTGGTTGCTGTGTTTGACCAGTTCAGCCTCCAGTGTTTTTGTTAAAACTTTGGTTTACCTGCAAATTTCTTTTTCGAATAATTGTGCAAAATGATTTTCTACTTGTGCCAACTGGACAAAGATACAGTCAGGACAAAAATTTTCGACCTGACCGACCTTTGAGTTCATCAATGTACTTCGCCTACCTCAGTTAAAACTGCTCCAAGTTGACCAATTGTTAAGAGCAAAAGGCAGTGGTTTGCAGCGAATGGGTGTTGTGTTTCAAAAACACTTGTTTATTGTAGCCGTTTTCACAACTGTCAGAACTTGAACAATTAGGTTTTTCCAGCCTGTTTAGCTTACCACTGACTTAACTGCTCTTAAATGAACGACATAAAAAAGCTCTCAAAACACCCTCTTTTCACCAGAACCAGCAAATGTTTGTGGGGGCCCGATTTTTTGGATAAACTTTGACCGTTGTCAAAGTTGTTCTCATCTTCCTTCGATTTTTCTACATCTATGTCCAATAAAAAATCGTTTCTAGCAACGAATAAATTTCTACAACGACAATTTTTGTTGCTCGGGTAAATATGTTTAATATAAATGTTTGTAGTTCTAACAAAAAGAACACATTGCAAACTGCTTAAGTTTTTCTGTGAGGCTGAGTATGTCTTACTTTTGTTTTTCTTTCTATATCTCTGTTCTAACAAAGCAATTTTGTTGGAGAAAAGTGTTCAGTGTGGCCTAGATATATTCTGGGACTTCCCTAGTGCCTGTAACGTTGGAAGCGGAACACTCTTTCAAATGTGAAACGGGACGTTATCACCTTGAATCAGTTCAACGTGAACAACATCATAATTTTGCCCTATTAATTTCATGTATTGTAAACATATATTCACTAATTAATTTGTTGTCTAAGTAGTTTCACTGTATAATTTTTCATTTTGTTGTTCACATAAGAAAAAACAACAGTAAAATAATTATAATGTTGATGAGATTTAAATGCATGTTTTTTCAAAACGAAAATGGTTTGTAAAAAGGTATTACTTGTTCCTAAAGAGTTAAGAAAATTCAAATCCTGGTTTCCCTTATCTAATCAGGTATCCAACTTTTTCTACAAAATTCAACTATATTTTGTTGTAGAAATAACTTGAAATTGCTTAGAAAACAGCAGTACTAAAATATTTCAATGCTTTACTGGTGCAACAAGGCATTTTGAGCTCATTTCTGTCAGAAATTTCACAGAAATGCACAGTACTATAAAATGCTAACTTTTCTTATAACATACCAAGGGTAGAAATCGTTAATTTTTGCGGACAGGGTTTTAAGAAAGTTCATGTAGTGGCAGTCTACAATTGCTTAAAAACTTCAAAACTTTTTTTTTAAAAAAATTGCTCAAAGCAATTGTATCCTATTTTATATTTTTGCAAAACCATTTGCAAATTAAATTACTTAAATACACAGAATTTTAAAGCCAAACAGGAAAGCGAGGTTGAGCTGAAAACTGTTGTGGTTTCTGACGGATGTTGCTCACCTTCGTTTAACTTGCTTTCGATCACGTCTTTTTATTAGAAACCAAGCAAATGCCAAACCAAATAACATCAGTCAATTTGAAGGGAGGCAGGCCTGGTACAGAACAGAACAGATCTGACAATAGTTAATGATAATAAATTCTTAAATGAAATGAAAGTTATGAGTGGCAAATGTGGATAAATGGCAATCGACAACAAAATCAAAGTTTATATACGTTATTAGCAACAGTAATTAATTCATGCCCTTACACAAAAGTTTCTTATAAACGGTTTTCTTACAAGAAAAACATGTATATGTAGTTTAATTGGCGAACTTGCAAAGTGGATATTAGCAGTTCTGTTAAAGTTATATTTGCTTTGAATAGCAGGTAATTTGCAATGTTGCAACTGTTATTTTCGTCTTAGGCCAGCTCTGGGAACCTGTGCACACAACAGCTGCGGTATCTGCAATTGCAGTGTAAGATGTTACAAAAGGAACTATCTGAATCAATGTTCAAGTTGATCTTTTTTAGCTTTGTCTACGGTTCAGTACAATAAAAAAGGTTGGAATGATGTGAACCGCATCTCGGAATAACACTACAAAGTTGTTAATTCGTTTCGAAGTCTTTTCGAAGTATTTGACGCAAGATTTTCGTGCATTACTTAGGAGGCTTTTGCTGTCGTTCAGCCTTACAACACAGGAGTTGATAGAAGATCGGTCTATCTCACTCGAATTCACTGTTATAGCATTATTTTTCATGTTTTTTACCAAGACAAGCATTGGATTATAACTGCCGTTAAAATGAAGCCTTACTGTGCCCGGGTGATATACTATGCATGCTTCTTCATTGCTTGTTTTGCCTCCCTTGGAACGGTAGCCTCCTTCCTATTTGGAAAAAGCAAAAAGCCCGTCAACAACGATGCGAATAAGCAGCTAAAAATAATATGCCCTGTGTTATTGGTTGCTTCCATTGTTGTCATGGTAATTGCCAAATGCAACACTAAGAATACAAGGAATCGGACAATGCAAGAAAATGGGCAAGCAGAATCAAACCGGACAGTGATCGGACATGACAATGGTGTCTTGCAATGGCATGAATGTAAGTTGTTTTTTTTCCAGTCAATCATTTTTATAAGCAATGCCATCAATTTGTACTAGAAATAAATGAAGACAAATGCACGCATTAGCACAACATAAATAGCAGGACAGGTTGAAGAAATTCCTGACAAATCAGTGGCGTACCCAAAAGGGGGGGGGGGGTGGTAGATCCGAACCCCACAAATTTTAAAAGTAACCTCTCGCTCCTAAGATATTACAGGAAGAGTTTACATTTCTCTCCCATGTCCGGTTTCATTGCAAACATTTTTTGCGCAAAATACCCCTGAAAAGGGCGTTGCCTCTCTTTTCTCAAAGTCTAGTTGATGTGGTCGCGAAAAATTTCCTTGGTAGCTCCACCCCCAGACCCCCTCACTTTTCAAAGGGCTGCATACGCCCCTGCGACAACTGATAAATATCTTGCTGGATTCCAGTACTCAGATTCTCTAAATAGGTCCTTGACTGTTGTGCACTTGGAGATATTCCTATATAAAAAACTAGGTCAAAGATACTTCTGTATGTTTTGGGCATGAATAAAGAGGGTTATGAAACTTGTTTTGCAGATGCAAAGAGCAAAACTGTCTTTAAAGAATTTTTTAAGATCACCAAATTCTCTTTGAATAGATCTGGGTAAACACGCAAGCGCGGACCATTCTTGTTTGTGTATGTGGGGGGGGGGGGGGGGGGGGGCTCAGGGGTGGCTCAGCCTCCCGAGCCACTAAAATATCCTTTTCTTAGAGGGACAAAATTGTAGTTGCAAGCTCAAAAATAGCTCTGCGCCATTCCCTTGTATAAATTGACTCCTCTGCCTGCTAACCTTTAAATTCTGATTTAGAATTGAGATCACCTTCTCAATTTTCGTAGACAAGTGTTGGTGTTAGAGGCTGGACCACTGAATTACCTCAGCTTTCCATTCCATTACTAACCTACATGATTTATTGCTTAAAACTGATTAATTTTGTTTCAGTTTTTCTAGGTAGTCCACCAACATACGATGAAACAGTAAACAGCTTACGATCTCCTCTTAGTGAGTAGTAACAGATTCTTTACTCAGCATCAATTACACTTTGAATATACCTCTTTCTAATACTCAGGTTCATTTTCACTTTCAATATACCCCAGTCTAGTACTTTCAACTATTTTTACTTTGTTTTTCTAATTGGCACATTCAAGTGTACTTTTTTAGGGTTTATATTATTTTCTTTGTACAGGGCAGTTTGGAAAGCAATTTATGTATTTATAATTGATAACTTTACCCTTTTTAAATAACGAAAAATGAAAAATGAAATGAATTGAAACCTTGCATCAGCGATTCTGAAAGAGGGGGCAAGGGGGCAGAGGGGGGCAAGAAGTTTCTAGCTCAGTTCTATGAATTTTTTTCGACAATCAATCAGAACAAAGCACAATTCGTCTTGGAATGGAAATTTGAATGGACAGAAAGGATTTTTCCATTAGAAATTGCGCCTTCGTGACATTTCGTATATTTCAGAAGAGTTGACTGCCAAATCATGTCTGTGTGGGTGTTGAAAGCATGTCTACCATCACATTACTTCAATACGACACAAGTTTTGCTTGATTTTCTACAATTTTACAGGATGTATTTTGTGGTCCAGTGCCTTTGAAAGAATATCTGCCCCCTGCGCCCTTTAATGCTTCCGTCAACCCTGCCTCACGTAAATTACAAAGGTGGCTCTGGCCTTTTCGATTAAAGGTCCCAGTTGGTTTCAAATGTTGACATGTTGTCTCCTGAGCTAAAAGCAGGCTCTTTATTTCGTTAACGTTTTTCATTTTGAATATACGTCATAAGAATTGGTTTCCTTGTTACTTTACCAGGTAAAGGTATATTCCCTAATCGTGACTTTTATTTAATTTTTGAGAACAAGTAAATTTTAGGCTTAGACTGACTGTTTTCTGTTTTTTCTATAAGAATTTTGAGGCTGAATCTCTTTCAATTTGTTTTTAAGTTATCAGGGTATCATTTATCATTACTTGTTATTTTCAATTTTCTTTAATTTATATCAGGTCACATAAAATATTATTTCTTCTTAATTTCCGAACAAAATTAAGACTCGTGCTCTTTCAAATTGCTCTTATACAAAAATAAAGCATTAAAATCATGCAAAATTCTCTTTTGATTAATTTTTCATATCAGGATGGTCAACCTTTGCCTGGTGTACAAATGTAGGGTCATCAAAATTTACCCACAAAAATTCTTCTCCAATTATTTTCGCTTCAAGCCAAGCAGAAAGTCAAGTGTCAAACTGCCTTGAGAAAATGTTACACACTAACGTCCTTCCAACCACTCGTAAACATTGCAACCGGCGTGCTCTATGGCACATTTGACTCAGATATCGCCCTTTACTTTCAAATGAAAACATAATATTTATTCCTTTATTTACAGTGGACAAAACATTTTTTAGTAATTGTATCTCGTGGAACACACAAGGTTATCTGATAATTTTTCAGTTCCATTGTACTTCCAACATTTTAATCAAAAATAGTAGAATCTGTTACATGCGGGGACGGCGCCAGAGGGGGGGCAGGAGGGCTGTAGCCCCCTCGTGGGGGGATGTTAGCTCCCCGTCGGAGAAAAAGTTCGTGTCTGTCGGGGAATTTACGACGGAATATTGTGTTCTAATGCATAAAAAAAACCCTATATTCTGTTATTTAGCCCCCCTGTCGAGGAACCCAGCCCTCTCGTCGGGCAAATCCTGGTGCTACCCCTGGTTTCACGACAGGTTTTCAGAGGGGAATAACTCTGGTCTAAGGCGCACATGGTCTTCTTGACTTTCGTTTTTGGTCCGTTTGATCTCTTACGGGGGCGGCCACATCCAAGATATTTCTTGGAAAAACCTTTTTCTAGTAAGTTCAAGCAGATTACCATCATCCAACCAGTTATTCAAAAAAGAAACTTTCAAAATAAGACATGACTTTGAGACAAACATCTGCACAAATAGAAAACCAGTCTTCAGGTCAAATTCAAAAAGACCAAACCTAACAAAATAGAGGACAAGCTTTTTGTGAGTGTCCATTGGGCTGTACAATGCAAAACTTTACTCAGTTTCAAACTATTTTTGTTCAGAGTTGTAATCAGGGACGCACATCATAGGGTGTAGGGGTGTGTGACACCCCAACAATTTTGTGAGTCGGTCCAAAAATTTTTATGTATAAACCGAATTGGTTTACAGGCCAACAAAAAAGGCCCACAATTTAGAAAAAAAGTACCCCTTTGCCAAACCAAGAATCAGAAACAATAACAGAAACAGCTGGCGGCGAAAAACAAAATACAAGTCGCACTTTTATTTTTTACATCCAGTCGGTCCAAGAACAAAAATATAATGAAAGTCGGTCCAGATGGGGTATACACCCTCCTACAAAAAAATTGGATGTGCGCCCCCTGTTGCTTTTATATTAAGTATCATGTAACATGATTTAAAGTGGTTTAATCGATGTTCAGTAATAAATACCTTGTTTGCAAGTTCAAAATTTTGATACGCGACCAGACTGTACTGGGCATTAAATCAGGATTTTACCCTAGGCCTGGAAACACATTTATTCTTTCCCTCCGGTGATAGTACAGCTGCACAACTTTCAAGGAGGGGGGGGGGGGGGCTCAAGAACTGATAATGTTGGAACGAAGAATCTATGAATGTTTAAAAGCAGATGTATCAAGATATTATAAAGATTAGTCTCCACCTTCTAAGAGTGAATCAATTCTCGCTGAACCTTGAAAGGTTTTTTCGGTGGGTGAAGAATTATTAACAAGACTTGAACCTATTTTTGTAGACGAGCCTCCGCCAAAATACGAGGATATCGCAACACAAAGCTGGAAACCTGAAGATGAAGGGCTAACAGAATATAGACTCCAACATAGAAGCGGAACCCAAGGCCAGATATTTACAATTTCTTTGTCTGCGAGGACATCAGATTCGCAGCCAGGCTTAGGTATGGAAAGGCCTGAAGGACTAGCGATAGAGGCTGAGCCAGAAGCATGGGGAAGGCCAGAAAGAGGCACAGCTCCGGAAGGAGGTACAACTCCAGAAAGAGGTGCATTTTATTTCAGTTTACGTTCAAATTCTTTACGGAGGGTAAGCCTTCAGTAAAGAAACTGTTTTTTAAGGGGGCCTCTATAAATGTACATTCATCTGTATTATCTGCATGCTAATTGCTTGATTAGAAAATTATTTAAAAAGAAGGTTTTTTATTTTACAATAAAGCAGACTATAAAATCGTTTTTGCAGCACTAGAAAGAGGCACGTGTCCTGACAGAGGCCCGCTAATTCCAGGAGGAGAACCTACTTTGGAGAATTGCTCTACATCAGAATCTGATCGCACTGCTTTAGAAAGAAGCCAGGTGGATAACTGAACTTTAAAACTAATCAATGCCGCAAGCTGTGGCTTCAATTTAAACGTTAACACAGTAGAGTAGGCAGTGGCGTAGCCAGGGGGCAATGGTAAAAAGTTTAGTGGCTGGGATACAAAAATCTGCGAGGTCCTAAAACTTTTTGTTAAATCCTAAAAACTGCATTGGTGCCTTGTGTGAGGAACAAAGCAAGTACTGAAAGTTTCTTGTAGGAATTCGGTAGGAATTAAATACTATTTTGTAAGTAAAAACTCTATTTTATCGTTTTTTGGTATCATTCCAGCCAAAGTTACACATGTTAATAATACCTAGTGCAATGCAATGCGATGCAATGTAAAGTAATGTGATAAAATGCACTGTAATGCAGTGTAATGTATAGTAACAGAATGTAATATAGTGTAAGGTAAGGTAAGGTAATGTTATCTGATGTGATGTGATATTATGTGATGTTATGTGATGTGATGTGACTGAAATGTATAATAAGGTAATGTAATGTAAAAGAATGAAATGTAATGTAATAAATCTTTATATAATTTAATGAAATATAATTCAATGTAATATAATGCAGTGTAATGCAATGTAATGTAATGCAATGTAATGTAATGTAATTTAATGTAATGTAATGTAATGCAATGTAATGTAATGTAATGCAATGTAATGTAATGTAATAAAGTGTTACGAATGTGAAATATATATGGTGTAATTTGATGTAATGTTATGCAATATTTTGTGATGTGGTTCTATGAAACAAAGATATTAAGGTGACCTTAACGTAACGTAACTTATTTAAAGTAATGCACATAATGCATTTCAGTTCAACATTATATAAAGTGGAGCAACACAATTTATCTTACCTGCTTATTTGATTTGGCAACAGGGCAAGATAAGGTAAACCAATGCAGAAAGGTATTATAACGTTAGTGCAAATTGATGCAATGCTAATAGAGCAAAAAGCATTGAAAATGCCGGCGTAACAATGCATGTCAAATCCGTCATCTAATGAAAAGGCTATACAAGGCCTCCCACGACGGGGGGCCGGGCCATGCCAAGCCCCCCATTTTTTTTGAAGCTATTTTGGCATCAAAGCTTGCCCCCCCCACTTTTTTGGTCTCGTCGAAGGCCCTGTTACGTAGGGCATCAATGCAGACAACGTTCTGTGGCGTTAATGCAGTTTAACGTAACAAATATAGCTCGTGCATTTGCAAGAATTGTTAAAAATTTTAGTAAAAACCTTTTGATATACTCATATAGCTTGTTACTATGTAGCACTTTATATTTTCTACAAAATGAGATACAATATTTCTTATGCAAATACTATCCTAGCTACATCTACTTCTGCATGATTTGTTTGATAAAGGATTTCAGATGGGGTTGTGGTTACAGAAATCTTGCATTCATAGCTTGGGTCTTTTCCAAAACTTCGAAGGTGACCATTGAATAGGTCCTTATTCGTATGTTTTACCAGAGGCACCATTGCCTTTCAGCACTAGTGCCGATATGAAATGAATCCCGGTATGAAATTTAACAACATGCAAGAATGAAACCAAGGCCAACATTTTAACTGACATTAATTTCGATTAACCTTGTTGAATATTACGGTCTCTGTGGAGGAGAATTGCGCATTACCTGCTCACTGCGCAAATTTCGAGGTTGGTTGGGAGCAGCGGTAGAATATGAACAGTGGTACCTCACAAGGACAGCAAATATGGACAGTGGTGAAAATGGCAATTCTATGTTCCAAACAGCAAACATCCAAGATTTTGTTTTCAAATACGTATATAGATGAATTATTTGGATTTTTCTGTATTTTTTCCCGCAGATTTCATCTTGTTTTCCATCAGCAGGCAGGGCTTTCGACTTGGTAAGAGCTATTAGAAACAAAGATGGCCGACCAGACTTTGAAAACGAGGTCGTGACAAACGGCTCATGCCCTTCCAAGTAGCCGCAAAACAAATGGCTGTCTTCGTTTAAGGAAAAGTAATCGAAAATTGGTCTCCGTTAAGCGATAGTTACAATATAACGGCAACTAATCGCTTCATTCTTAAAATGAATAGTCATTTTTGCAAGACGAGGAAAACACAATGCAGTTCAAGTAGTTATATCGTTGCATTGCGGACGGGGACAAACTCTAGCCGACCCTCTGATAGTGCGTTCGACAAGAAACCAGTAGATCATTATCCCCCTGTCGCAGTCGCAAACAAACCGGAGTTTAGTGACACTGGCCTGTACGTTTTCTTTCTTAAAACTTTTTATCGAATTTTCCCCCACATAAAAATTAGTGCCCACTAATGCTAGGAAGCTTGCCCTCCTGAATAAAGTAAATTTGCAAGAAAAGGTAGATCGGTTATCCGAAAATGTTTACTGCGAACCTTGTACCTCACAAGGACAGTCGATTTTCAGGCTTGAGCCGGGGGCCGTTTAATATCAGTATATTTTCAAAAATCTTTTTTGGTTGAAAATTATCACTTCTAATTGGTAAAAATGCTTTCAGTGTTAACACAGTTTTGCTAGAATGTCTATCAACTTTCAATTTCGTGTCTTGTAATGGGGGCAGGCCCTCCCCTAGCCAATGCTCTTTGGGAGTTGGATTTATCCCCCCTGTTGCAATCATAAACAAACTGGAGTTTGGTGACACTGGCCTGTACGTTTTCTATTTTAAAACTTTTCATCGAATTTTCCCCCAAATAAAAATTAGTGCCCACTTATGCTAGGAAACTTGCCCTCCCGAATAAAGTAAATTTGCAAGAAAAGGTAGATCGGTTATTCGAAAATGTCTACTGCGAACGTTGTACCTCACAAGGACAGTCGATTTTCAGGGTCGAGCCGGGGGCCGTTTAACATGCCAATGCCAGTATGTGCTTGATGGGAAGTGAAGTTATCGATAACTAATTGCATACCAGTGGTAATTTTGCTTTTTGTGATGGGTGGCAGGGTGGCACTCTGGAAAATATATTATCGTTTTTGCAGAATTTTGGGTGCAGAATTTCAACAAAACATCTATGTAAGTTTTCATGAACATATCAAGGAAGTACTTCACATTGTAATAAATTATTCTATTTCATTGCATTCCCTTTCCCCGCTACCCATTTGAACTGACCTTGCCATAGGAATATATTCAGGTGTTAATGCATAAAGGACACTTGTTTTTTAGCATTATTCATTGTCCATATATGAAGATCATGACTAGTATACTTCACTTTTATAAGTAATACTGTGAATCCTGAAATACGCCCTTACTGCCTGACAAGCCCTCGATGCAATTACATTAGTGTCAACCTCTATCCCCTCTTTTCTATAGTTTCGAGCAAATAAACATTTTTCGCCAATATGTAGATAGATATAAAGGGTAATAATGATGAGGCTAGTTTAGTTTCTTATTGATAATAATTGGACCTCCTTCTATTTTGTCTAATTCACCGCCATTCCCTTCCCACATTCCCTCCTCCGCACCTAGTGGAAAAATTTTCTTTGAGAAATATGGTCTCGTTAAATATAACTATAGCTGATAATGCTCCTTGCCTCAGATTGGTTCCTCTAGATTTGCAGTACGGCCTCGTAACACTCTATAGTACCCAAGGCCAGTTAGAAAATCCTTAAATATTCTAGCACTGAGATGAATCATTGCATCCTGTCCTCTGCGAGTTAATCGAAATCGGTTAGGGAAATGCCACATAATGTATCGTATAATGCTATTTACAGCATCATGGTGCTTATGCTCAGATGCAATAAAACAGTTATGCAGTTCTGGTTCCACCTGTGAATTAGCAGTTGTTACGGAAGCCTCCGTGACCCTTGGGAGATCTGTTGTTAGGTATTTTCCCACCAAAACCTCGAGTCTCCCATCTTCTAATAGCTCCTTCAAATATTCTTCCAGCTGCTTTTCAGAAAATTTAAAAGTAGGATAAGACCTCATGACTTCGTCTACTAAGTTGAAGAAATCAGGAATCCCCGTGCCTTGTCCATGGTTTATCTGCACAACCAATTCGAAGGGTCAACTCTATCCTTGACACATATACCTTACTTGATTTTAAATCACGTTGTTTGAAAGCCATCAAAAAGAAACCATACCCAAGTACAACCACATGTGTACACAAGCTCAGAAAAATAGGTTGGATAGATTCTTCTCGATTCACATAGCAGTGTAGATTGAGCAAATGGAATATAGAACATGAAACATACTGACATCGGCATGTTACACGGCCCCCGGCTCGCGCCTGAAAATCGACTGTCCTTGTGAGGTACAACGTTCGCAGTAAAATTTTCGGAAAAGCCATCTACTTTTTCTTGCAAATTCTCTTTTATTCGGGAGGGCAAGGATACTAGCATTAGTGGGCACTAATTTTTATTTGGGGGAAAATTCGATAAAAAGTTTTAAAAAAGAAAACGTACAGGCCAGTGTCACCAAACTCCAGTTTGTTTATGATTGCAACAGGGGGGATAAATCCAACACCCAAAGAGCATTGGATAGGGGAGGGCCTGCCCCCATTACAAGACACGAAATTGATAGTTGATAGACATTCTAGCAAAACTGTGTAAACACTGAAAGCATTTTTACCAATTAGAAGTGATAATTTTCAACCAAAAAAGATTTTTGAAAATATACTGATATTACACGGCCCCCGGCTCAAGCCTGAAAATCGACTGTCCTTTTGAGGTACAAGGTTCGCAGTAAACATTTTCGGATAACCAATCCACCTTTTCTTGCAATTTTACTTTATTCGGGAGGGCAAGCTTCCTAGCATAAGTGGGCACTAATTTTTATTTGGGGGAAAATTCGATGAAAAGTTTTAAAATAGAAAACGTACAGGCCAGTGTCACCAAACTCCAGTTTGTTTATGATTGCAACAGAGGGGATAAATCCAACACCCAAAGAGCATTGGCTAGGGGAGGGCCTGCCCCCATTACAAGACACGAAATTGATAGTTGATAGACATTCTAGCAAAACTGTGTAAACACTGAAAGCATTTTTACCAATTAGAAGTGATAATTTTCAACCAAAAAAGATTTTTGAAAATATACTGATATTAAACGGCCCCCGGCTCAAGCCTGAAAATCGACTGTCCTTGTGAGGTACAAGGTTCGCAGTAAACATTTTCGGATAACCGATCTACCTTTTCTTGCAAATTCACTTTATTCGGGAGGGCAAGCTTCCTAGCATTAGTGGGCACTAATTTTTATTTGGGGGAAAATTCGATAAAAAGTTTTAAAAAAGAAAACGTACAGGCCAGTGTCACCAAACTCCAGTTTGTTTATGATTGCGACAGGGGGATAATGATCTACTGGTTTCTTGTCGAACGCACTATCAGAGGGTCGGCTAGAGTTTGTCCCCGTCCGCAATGCAACGATATAACTACTTGAACTGCATTGTGTTGTGCTCGTCTTGCAAAAATGACTATTCATTTTAAGAATGAAGCGATTAGTTGCCGTTATATTGTAACTATCGCTTAACGGAGACCAATTTTCGATTACTTTTCCTTAAACGAAGACAGCCATTTGTTTTGCGGCTACTTGGAAGGGCATGAGCCGTTTGTCACGACCTCGTTTTCAAAGTCTGGTCGGCCATCTTTGTTTCTAATAGCTCTTACCAAGTCGAAAGCCCTGCCTGCTGATGGAAAACAAGATGAAATCTGCGGGAAAAAATACAGAAAAATCCAAATAATTCATCTATATACGTATTTGAAAACAAAATCTTGGATGTTTGCTGTTTGGAACATAGAATTGCCATTTTCACCACTGTCCATATTTGCTGTCCTTGTGAGGTACAACCACTGTTCATATTCTGCCATTGCTCCCACATTAACTGCAAATTTCCGCCATTATGTTTTCTTCATTCTTGTGAGGAAAACAGTATACAAAAATGGATTTTCTTCTCGCTGAAATTGACCGAAAAAGAAAACAGATTGAATCCAACGAGGTGACATCGAATAAAAAGTATTTTAAACGAGGCGAGCTAGCAGCTAAACAGGCTGAGGAGTATCGCAAAAGGCAAGAAGAGAAGCTTCGAAGTAAGGGCCTAATTGACAATGAGAAGGCAGGCCCAAGCCAAGGAGAACGCGACTTACAAAGTGACATTGCAAAAGTATTGGGTAAAGGCAAAAAGGATTCAGATGGCGATAAAAAGGACAAGAAACTTTCGCACGATGAAGTGGTGAAGCGACTTAGAGAAAAGGGCGAACCCATAAAACTTTTCGGTGAGACGAATGACGAAACAGCTCAAAGGTTGCGTTACGTTGAAATGATGGCTAAAGAAGATGAGAAGGGACTAAGAAATGACTTCAAGGCAGCTATGGATAAGATCGACCAAGACTTCCTTGACGAACTCGTGAATAAACAAGGAGCAGCTGGGTCAAAAGAAGCCAGTGACGTGAAAGTAAAAGGTGATTTTGTTGAGTTGGAAAAAATTCTTAACATTGCTGAAGATTTAGGGAAGGGAGATACCGAAAAAGATGCCGAGGTTATTGTTTTGTACATGAGACATTTACAGCATTTATGGGCAAGAGATCTTAATGCAAGGGAACATAATTTAAAGATTGGTTTGCAGGGGAAGTTGGAAACGGCACGCTTCCATCAAACTGTTGAATACATCAAGCCACTGTTTAGAAGTCTGAAGAACAAAAAAATTGATGAAGAGATCTTGGATTGCCTCACTGAAATTGTTGTTGCAATGCTGGAAAAAGACTATGTAAAAGCGAATGATCATTATCTGCAAATGGCAATTGGAAATGCACCATGGCCAATTGGTGTCACTATGGTTGGTATCCATGCTCGAACAGGAAGAGAGAAAATCTTTTCAAGGCATGTTGCTCATGTGTTGAATGATGAAACACAAAGAAAGTATATCCAAGGACTGAAAAGATTGATGACTTATGCCCAAAAAGCCTATCCTACCGATCCCTCAAAATCTGTTGAATACAATGGTCTGAAGTTGTAAATAAGCGTTTGAAGTTTTGGAACAGTTGTAAAATTTCTGTGCCTAGGTTAATTTCTTAGAGGTAATGTAGATCCAGTGCCAATCCATAAACACATTGCAGTGTTTATAATTGCCAGGTTTTAACAGCCATGATCCCTGGAGGTTTTTGAAATTGGAACCTTCTAAACTGGCACAACTATAGTGATTTCTGGTAACTCTATTAGCCTGATAGACTGCTAAAAAATATAACTTTACCTGTTAACACATACAAAGTAATATCTTACCCTTCTAATCTAGCCTAAATCTGAGAGACAAGGCCAGTGACAGACACTAGGGGGGGGGGGCAAGAGGGTGCCTGCCAAAACAACAGGCTTTCCGCCCAATATATTGCCAAGTGTCTGCCATTGGACACGGCCCAGTTTTCCAGAATCTGGTAACAGGTAAATTGGTTAGGGGCATGCCCATTACCACCTCAGTGCAGGAACAGTTCTGTGTATAACAATCCCTGCTTGGTCGAGAGCTCCATTCGGGAAGCAAGGAAAATTGTCTGAAGTTGCCTGCCAGGTCCACAATATGTGTATAACTAGAGCAAAGAGCAAAGATGTTTTCATTGACCTTGTTTTATTTTTCAGTTCTATAACATATAAATGTATCTTTTCGTCACCTCTGAAAGTAGCAAATAGCAGCATAAAATATTCTTGATGGAATTTTTATAAATGATTATATCATAACCAAAATTACACAGTTGTTGCTTTGTTACAATTGTCTTTACTACATTCTGCATTGAACTCCAAATTTATACTCAGTTTGGGTGGGACCCGTTCCTGGAACTACTTCCTGTGAGCCATAGATTCTATAATAACTAGAAGAATTAATTTTGGCATCCCAGTTTGTGGATATATTTGTTGCAGATATTCCCACCCATTGCAACGCAATAGGTAGTGACAGATTTGGGTCAACATTATTTTTTAAAGCCACAATCCCGCAAAACAATTGTGATGAAAGCAAGCTCAGCCGAAGTCCAGAGTTTTGTTGATGCTGCCAAGGCCAGATTTAAGTTTCTTATAGAACATCAACTTTGTCTATTGAGCTCCCATAATCGAACTTTCCTTAATTCGAACGAAATTGTTCGCCTTCGAAGCCTCCATAATTCAAACCTCTATCATTTAAACTTCTCTTAAGGCCGCCTGAAAGTTTTATGAGGAACAAGGGAATTTGCCGTTTTTATTAATGGGAAAATAAGAACATGAACAATATTCTTGGAGCTGGAGAACAGTTCGATGTTTTGTTTTGGGGAACATTCAAAAAACACAAGGGGTCCTCTTATTCTGTCTTATTTTACACAATATCCCGGAGAGCTTAAAACAACAGACAGTTGGATTTATAAATATCCTTGAAAACTATGATTGCCTTTTGCCGTAAATCTGGAATACAA
Source organism: Catostylus mosaicus (assembly GCA_964019065.1). Classification (NCBI taxonomy): domain Eukaryota; kingdom Metazoa; phylum Cnidaria; class Scyphozoa; order Rhizostomeae; family Catostylidae; genus Catostylus; species Catostylus mosaicus. The sequence continues at coordinate 2,068,812 of OZ025200.1, forward strand.
AATTAGCTTTTGGTCGCTCTGCATCTGGGTAATTGAAAGCCAGTGTTTGTAACAACGATATCTTGGGAAAATCGCTGTTGTTTCACAACTGATGCGGTTTTTTTGCTTCTCCACCTTTAGCGGCGAAGGTAGCCCTAGGAGGCTTATGATGAATGAAAATGATCGGATATTTTTATAAAATTGGCCGACATGGTATGGGAGGAAGATTCGGTGAATTTTGGATGAGATTTCATGCAGAGCACAATCAAAATACAGCTGAAAATTGCCGAATACTTGAGCAGCTGTAGTAATACTTGAAGGGGGTAAGGAAAGGAAAGGGAGGTACTTGAGCCTACTTGTGTGCAGTCACGGGGCTCCAGGTTCATAGCTACCACAAGGTAATGGGGATTGATTTTAGAAACTTCGACGAAGATAAGTTCGCATTAAATCACAAATCCCATGATTAATTCACATCAAATCACATGATACTCTAGTGCTTAGAATATTACCGAATGTCAAAGGTTCAAAATTATCAAACGTTTTAAAAGTAAGTAACATTGAGCATTCATGTTGGTTAATGTTGAAGTGTCTACGACCAAACTTGCTCAATAGCTCATTGGTAAGACAAATGAACCATACTTAAGTTGCTTAACATAAGCATAAAATCAACCTTCAATTTGCTTGATTCTTAAGAGCCCCTCTGCGTATCAACCTTTGCTTATTAAAAGTTTGCTTTCATTTCTTTCATGGAGCCCTCATGAGTTGCTTACTTTTGAACAAAGACACAAAGTCAACCTTTGAGCTGCTTAATCTTTAGGTGTCTCCAGCCCCACTTGCTAATTACTTGCTTCTTTTCAATAAAACAAAATTAAGCCTTCTTAAATTCCTTAATGCTAGCACAAAACAAACCCTGAAGCTCCTTCCTCAAGATTCTGCAGCCCAACTTAATATGTAAGTATGCTTTTCTTGTTTCAACCGTGCCCTTAAAAGTGTTCAAACTTAAAAGGAAATCTCATTCTTCGCAACGAATCTCTCATCGGAACTAACAGTAATCTAATCCTGCTTTTTTTTTCGAATTAAAAATAGCTGAGAACTGACAGTTGGAAGGTTACGCTTTTCATAATCTGATGCCAAACCTTGCGCAAAAGAGGAAAGGCCACCCACGTACGCACCTGCCTTGTCCAATTCAGAAAGATACACCTGCAGCAATACATTCAACAGATAGAAAAAAGGAAAAGCTAACCAGTGTGAAGGAGTCTCCTTCGTTGTTACGTTTTTGGCTCCGCATGGAGACACATTGTGGGCAGTGGCGGAACCACGGGGGTTGTACGGGAGCGGGGTAATTACCCCAGCGCTTTTGAATATATTGTAATGTAGATTCGTCAAAAATGCAACGTAGGGGTTTGCCACTAATAAGTTTCGTTCCCTAGTTATATACTGTTAGCCTGCGTCACAGACTGTGAAACTCGAAAATCAACCCCCCACCCCACTTTGGTGCAGGCAGCACCGCCGTTGATCGTGGCATCTTGCGTTTCGATGCATAGATCATTAGAGGAAGACTACAGGGGTCATTCCTAAAATATTTGCTGTGGGGATTTTTAAGCATTAAACTGCTATTAATTGGGCGAGTTTCAGATTTGAATGAACGTTGGTTGCGGCTTGGAAATGCAACAATTGCCGAAAATCTGGCAAAATCTTGACGAACGGCTCGTTTAAATCAACCAGTTTTAATCTTGCTAATAACTCCCAATACTAAAATTTTCCTGATAATTTGCAAATTTTCAGGAATTTTCCGACAGGCTAGTTACTTTTGAGTCTCTCACAGCCTCAATCCATTTAAAACCGCCCTAGAGAGGACGATAATTTTAATTTTTTATTGGACATTATTTACCAGAACTGCCTATTTGGGCAATGCTCCCTATAACATTCATGCAAAGGAAACATGCAACTTCCTTCCAGTAATCTTACTCAACAACAAAAAAAAAAGATTCCCTAAAGTCGGATGAATATTTTGGAACAAATTTTGTTTTGACCTAAATTGACGTTTTTCCTTACTAAATTCAAAGATAAAATCACTCAAGAAAGTAATCTCTTTCTGTATTTTCTATTTCATAGTTGGTATTAGTTAGTTATAGTAAGATATCGTGACAATCCAACTCCAGATATGTTTTTAAACAAGATAATATCTTCGGCAGGTCTGCATATCTTCCACAGATCTTCGAGTTTCTTGCGAAACAACACTACAGCAAGATTTACAATATTAAGGGGTGATTATCTGCGCTCTATGAAGACTCAACTCACTTAGGGCCTAAATAATCCTTTGTCTTATTGCAGCGATCCTCTGAGCTGTTCTAAAGGTATGAACTTTGATGAAACAATCACAGGCTGAGATCATTTCATTTCGTTAACAGAGAGAACAGTCATAACTCACTGTAAGCCTAAATGCTTGACAAAAGATTAGCTTGTAAGTAGAAGATAAATGAATGATAGAAGCTTAGTAAGAAGTTACTTGTTATGAAGTAAATGACGCTGATGTACAAATCGAACAACTAAACTTTGCAGAGGAGCAACAAAGTAAAGGAGAGTTTTGCATTCAAGCATTATTGAAAACTTTATCAAGATAAAAAAGGTATATTTAAAATTTATTCAGCAATTTATGTGGATGATTTCTGCAGCTGAAATCAAACATTGAACTGGAAAGGCCTGCTTCAAATTATGAAACTAACATGATCCTTATAAGAAACGCAACGAAAAACAGATTCAAACGGTTGGCAAAAAGCAAAGATTTCCTTTCGATTTAGAGACGGGAACATGGATCATTTAAGAAAATCTCAAACAGACTCAAACAACAAAAATGTCAGGTTAGATCTAACAGCACATTAATTTTCTAACATTTAGGAGAGGTAAAATTCCTATACTGCTTTTTAAGATTACAGCAACCTCTGACTAGCCTGAAGGATTGAAATATCAGATTAATCTAAAAACCTATCAAATTTGTAATACTCAGGAATGATGCCACAACTTTTTATGATGCAATTTAAGCAGCTATCTTGTAAAAGTAGGCCATGTGTATGTGCTTAACTCCAGGGCAAGGGGCACAAAAGAATGAGAATCCATTACGAAACAAAAGCTAAATTAAGCTTTTTCTGAAGGCACCCCCCCCCCATTGCCCCCTGCGTTAGTCGTTCTTGAGTCCCGGTGGGTCAACTCTCATTGTCAAGTGTAAGCACCCACGTCTTAGGTTTTAGAAAACCAACCCTAATCTCTGATTTTAACTCAAATTTTACCCACCTTTTCCCTTGAAACCAAAGAAAATATTGTTTTTAATGAGATGAGTTGGACCTAAAAAACCCCCTTTTCCTAAATTTTTTGGTTCCTTCAACAAAATACTCCCTTTTCCATTTTCTCTGTCCTTGGTTTGGGATTAATTTGAACCCCTTTCCCAGAGATTGTACAGGTGCGGGTACTTACACTTGACAATGGGAGTGGACCCACCGGGTCTTGAGTTTGCGGACTTGCATCACAGATATTTCAAGCATTAGTATTGAGGTCTGTATCCTAAAGGTTTATCCTAAGTTGCTTATTGCAAATAAACAGTGTATATAATTGAATAAAGCTAAAACCGGACCCTTAAGTCTGATCCAATTTTTTGTAACAATCTCCGTACCGTTTGATGCCAATTGTTGCAAAGTGATTCTCTTGATCGCTTTTGTTGCGGGAAAATATGTCCTAAATTGTTTGTTTTACGCTTCGACCGAAATATAATCTTGCAGTTATTTGAGCACAGCAGTTTTCTTTGCTGTCTTTGATTGTCATTGTCCTGCCTAACAAAAACAACATGAAAACATTCAAAGATTTTGTGAATGAGTTCTGCAACCGACTGATTTATCGTCATTTTACAACGATCTTCAACTGCTAGCCGGGCAGAAAAAGTCCTTCTTTTGTACAGCCATAAATACGTAACTAGTACAGAGGCTTGTCAACCAAAGCAGTGGATTAACTAGATCACCTTTAGCTGGATTCGGTGCATGAAAAGATGTGGGTTGCATGCTAAAGTTTTGATTTTTATTCAGGACTCTTGCTGGTCTAGACACAAAATTCGAGAATGTTGCGAATGACGCCACAGATGAAGGAGGAGTATTTGCAGAAAGGGGCGATGGTAAGCAAAATATCATACTTAGAACCCTAGATTAGAGCGACTAATCAACCAGGAATATTTGAAACCCAAGAGAAAGCCTATCTAGACAGTTTCAGATACATACAACTTATCGAGTTTTTAGTGAATTTTGACGCAGAATTATCAAAATTTATTCATAAGAATGGGGCACAATTCATGCCCATATTCGAGTTCTTTTCGAGAAAAAAATCCAAAGTAAGCAATGATTAAAGTTTGATGGTTACCCAAATATGCATTTACCACAGAAATTCTTCACCTGACTTAATCAGGTGTACCTTCCTGTACGTTTCATAAGGCCGGGGCGGGGCGCTACATGACATGGGGTTTTAAGCAATTTTGTGGGCAGAAACGTCAGATATTTCAAGTAGCATGATCTTAAATCGGCGTAAATGATCTTTAGATTAAAAAAAAATGAAGAGAGGAGATAATGAAGTAGACCGTATAATATCATCGGTTTTTAGGAGAAATTCTACCCTTCATTGAAGGCCTACTTAACAATGAATCCCTTACGAAGTAAATTGCTCGTGAAAACCTTAATTTTTGCAAGTTACCTCCTTGACAACTCTCTGTCAGCTAGGTAATAAGCCTAATAAATTCGAATTGAAATGGCTTAGAACTGGTTTCTTAGTTATAAGCATACTGCGATATGACTGGCTAAGGAACAGTTTGATTCCATTGGCTAACGAAGCAGCTGTTTATGGTTCAGTTTCCAGGTTACTTATACTAGCCACGTGGAAACGAATTATTTAGAGGTCTTGTAGCTAAGAGGAGCACAGTGACGAAACAGCATAACTCTTTAAATTCAGTTCCTTTAGGGGAACGCTAAAGGTGTAGCTACTGGGAGCAGCAGAGGCAGGCACGTAAATACCGGGGGGTGTGTGTGGGGGAGGGGGGACATTACACATGAGTGTGTCAATTGAAGCGCAAACAGAAGCTTGAATATATATTAGAACCTTGTCAGTCGGAAATTTTTAGCCCTTCGCCCCCCCCCTCCAAAAAAAACATCCGTCAATTTACGTCCCTGAGCATAGGCCCATAAATATTACTTTAAGATATAAGAAAAAGGCAGCAGGCTAGAGGCTCAAATGAAAGTTTGATTCATATAACAATATACAGGCAAATGATAAAATAGGCAACTTCATTTTTTGTATCAAAGAACGTTACACTACTATGAACAAAGAAGGTCACAACAATATGAGAATGGCCTACCAAAAGTTTCAGCAACGTGCGTACCGCCAGAAACATATTTGGATGCTGAATGAACAGAGTTCGGAAAACATTACGTTCACATGGTCAATAGCGGAAAACATTACGTTCACATTGTCAATAGCGGAAAACATTACGTTCACACGGTCAATAGCTGGAGGAAGGTCCTCAAAAAACTCTAGAAACTGCTATGACACACCCTTGCCATGCCTATTTTCTGGTATGTTTTTGTCCGGAGGAAGTGTTACAATTATTCTGGACTTGTCCTAGACTGGACTGCGAATGTAATTTCAAAGTTCAAGGGCAAAAATCGGTGTCCTTTCCTAAATTGTTAGTTTATATTCTTCTTACTCAAAATCCAAAGGTAACACATCCAAAGCTAGGAAAGCAGCAACTAAAAACAGAAAAAAAAGACGAATATTGAACAAAATTTTCTTTCAAATTCTTGTTGGAAATTTTAAAGCCCTGAATCTACACCACTGTAAAGATTGCTTTTGAAAGGAACATGTTAGCATCTGAGCTATTGCATATTTCATGAAAAAATGCAATTAACAAGTAAAGTTAAGCTCTACACCCTCTTTCGAAATCTTTAATCCTACATTCTCTGAGAGCTTCACACTTTCTAGCTCAAAGTTAATGAGCGTTTATGTAAAATTAAAATCAGCTCTGATCTGAAGCAGAAAAATTTTAATCTTCCTTCGATATCACTCGGTTTCGACACGTGCTCGCGAAACCTGTTACGGAAGAGGCTGGGACCACTTGTCAATGGATTCCTCTTTTCCTAGGGATGACTTCAAGGTGTAAAGATGAAATACGTTCAGAACAATGAGTGATTATTCAGACTAGTTACACACGAGCAGGGGTGGTGCAAGTGGGGGTCTGGGGGCTGTAGCCCTGCCGTCGGGGAGTATTAGCCCCCATCGGAGACTTTTTAATGAAAATTGTGTTCCATTGTTTAGAAAGATACTCTCTGCCCTCTTGAATAGCCCCCCTAATGGGAAACCTAGCCCTCCCGTCGGGCAAATCTTGACGTCACCCCTGCACACGAAACTGTATCAGATTGATTCCTCTCTTGTTCGGATCCAATTCAGAATTTTGCTTGCATTTCGGGGGAACAGACCCAAATAATTTCAGTTTTGCACGTGACTTGAACTAGATTTTGAATCATGAATTGGTCGCAGTTTTGGCCTAAACGTTTAACTCTTTTGTCAATTTTAACTATGTTTCCTATAACCATTCTTCTATGCAATAGCTCAACTTTTTAGATTTCTCACAAGATTTTGATTTCCTTCGGCATTGTGCACGAGCCACGGATCTGGATGTTGGAATATAGTTTATAACTCCTCACTATAACCTTCCTCACACTTGGCACCAGCGCAAACGATATAAATTTATGCAATATAATAACGTTTTCCCAGCTCATACGTTTAACTCCCTTTGGCCTTCTTAATGTACAAGAGCCATAGGTCAAAGTTTGGATGTTGCACTGTAGTTTAAACTCCCCTCCACAACCTTCCTCACCCAAGGCACCAGTGCAAATAATATACATCAGCGTAATAGATAGATATTCTTTGCCTTGAAATTTGACTTTTGGCTTTTTCAATAAACTTTAGACTATGAAAATCTTACATTAGTAATCTATGGTTTTCATTGTTTTCAATAATATTGGAGTATTGGAATTGATATTAGTTTCATTCATCTTCCTCGCTCTTCCCACCAAAACAAATACTATTTCAAGCAAAGATTAATCAACAATCAATCAAAAATCAAACAGTTAATTACTCTCATGATTTACAGCCTGGTAGACACCCCAGAGAATGATTCTCCCGTACAATCTCTCGATCTTTCCCTTCCTAAAGCGCTCATATTAAAATACATTCGTCATCTGTGTTATTCGGGTTTTGCAGAAGTTTTACAAGGTCTATTACGATTGGCTCAATTCGAATTATCTGATTTGCATAATAATAGGAACTATTTTTTAAAACCAAATATTTGCCAGAATTTTGCTTGAAAAATGGTCTTTGTCTTTTAGACAATAGGGGGGATACCAACCCAAGCCAAACTGACCAATAGTATGCTTGCATTCCCTCTAAACATGAATCGACCAAACAAAGATGATCTTGTAAAACTTCTGTAATACTGGGGTTGTGTCTTTTTGGAGCATCCTAAATGGGTTAGGCCTAAATTTTTTGCTCATTCATGCCGCTTAAATCCTTTTGCTTTCTTATTAAAAACGCAATCAGATAAGACCATTTGATCACATCCTCTCAGCATTAACAAAAAACCGCAGAGTCTTTAACCAGTTTAAAATTGTTAATTAAATGAAATCTAAAGAGTTTTCAGATTTTTTATCTTTATATTAAATTGGGCAATTAAACAAGCCACAAGATAAGTTGCTGATCATTTGGTTGGAGCGAGTTCCAATAGATCTTAGAGAGGAAGTGACAGACAAATCTTCGTCTAAGTCCTGCTGTTTGTGTAGGCTCCTTCAACTTTTAAACCAATGCATCAATTGTGGATAGGCGGATGGTTGGATATAGATAAATTTTCTATAGTGATACGATACAATGAATTCGTTGAAAGTCTGAAAGTTTGATTGTTATTTGTAGTTCATAGTTTTGTTACTAGCTAGAGCCTGTTCTACTGACTTAACACTGTTGCTATGCGTAATCGCCGGGCCCGAGGCCAGAGGGGGCTAGGGGGCTTAGCCCCCCAAATACAATGTTAAAACATAAGAAATATTAGAAAAATAGAATATTTTGTAGCAATATTTTAAATTAGCCCCCTCCAAGGAAATTTTATCTCGCCACGAGGTTGGTAATCGCATATATAAGGGCGCAGCCACAAACGGGGGTCGTAACTACGGACCAAGTAACCATCTATAGACCACAAATGGTTAAGGGTAAGGATTCGAACAGGCGCGTTTAGATCGCTAGTCCTATACCTTAACAATTACACCACAGAGGCCACCAAAAGACCTGAACAGATCACCAGTCTTCTCCTAAACCTTAACCACGACAGCACAGACCCAACACGTGACTCTGATAGTTGCGTCATGCAGCGAACATAACAAATTTATACAAAATCCACACAAAATCGTCGTTCGATTCTTTCATATCTGAGACACTATGCAATTACGTTTCTTTTTTCAGGAATTACTTTTTAATATTTCATTGCATGCGTTAAAGGACAGACAAGATATGAAAAATGTTGCTTGGAGGCTCGGATATTTTTTTGGGTCTGAAATAGTTAATTTTCTTATTTTTTGGGTCTGAAATAGTTAATTTTTTATTTTTTTGGGTTTGAATTAGTTAATTTTTTTTATTTTTTTGGGTCTGAAATAGTTAATTTTTTTTATTTTTTTGGGTTTGAATTAGTTAATTTTTTTTATTTTTTTGGGTTTGAATTAGTTAATTTTTTTTATTTTTTTGGGTTTGAATTAGTTAATTTTTTTTATTTTTTTGGGTCTGAAATAGTTAATTTTCTTATTTTTTTGGGTTTGAATTAGTTAATTTTTTTTATTTTTTTGGGTCTGAAATAGTTAATTTTTTTTATTTTTTTGGGTTTGAATTAGTTAATTTTTTTTATTTTTTTGGGTCTGAAATAGTTAATTTTTTTTATTTTTTTGGGTTTGAATTAGTTAATTTTTTTTATTTTTTTGGGTTTGAATTAGTTAATTTTTTTTATTTTTTTGGGTCTGAAATAGTTAATTTTTTTTATTTTTTTGGGTTTGAATTAGTTAATTTTTTTTATTTTTTTGGGTTTGAATTAGTTAATTTTTTTTATTTTTTTGGGTCTGAAATAGTTAATTTTTTTTATTTTTTTGGGTTTGAATTAGTTAATTTTTTTTATTTTTTTGGGTTTGAATTAGTTAATTTTTTTTATTTTTTTGGGTTTGAATTAGTTAATTTTTTTTATTTTTTTGGGTCTGAAATAGTTAATTTTTTTTATTTTTTTGGGTTTGAATTAGTTAATTTTTTTTATTTTTTTGGGTTTGAATTAGTTAATTTTTTTTATTTTTTTGGGTTTGAATTAGTTAATTTTTTTTATTTTTTTGGGTTTGAATTAGTTAATTTTTTTTATTTTTTTGGGTCTGAAATAGTTAATTTTTTTTATTTTTTTGGGTTTGAATTAGTTAATTTTTTTTATTTTTTTGGGTTTGAATTAGTTAATTTTTTTTATTTTTTTGGGTCTGAAATAGTTAATTTTTTTTATTTTTTTGGGTCTGAAATAGTTAATTTTTTTTATTTTTTTGGGTTTGAATTAGTTAATTTTTTTTATTTTTTTGGGTCTGAAATAGTTAATTTTTTTTATTTTTTTGGGTCTGAAATAGTTAATTTTTTTTATTTTTTTGGGTTTGAATTAGTTAATTTTTTTTATTTTTTTGGGTTTGAATTAGTTAATTTTTTTTATTTTTTTGGGTCTGAAATAGTTAATTTTTTTTATTTTTTTGGGTTTGAATTAGTTAATTTTTTTTATTTTTTTGGGTCTGAAATAGTTAATTTTTTTTATTTTTTTGGGTTTGAATTAGTTAATTTTTTTTATTTTTTTGGGTTTGAATTAGTTAATTTTTTTTATTTTTTTGGGTTTGAATTAGTTAATTTTTTTTATTTTTTTGGGTCTGAAATAGTTAATTTTCTTATTTTTTGGGTCTGAAATAGTTAATTTTTTATTTTTTTGGGTTTGAATTAGTTAATTTTTTTTATTTTTTTGGGTCTGAAATAGTTAATTTTTTATTTTTTTGGGTCTGAAATAGTTAATTTTCTTATTTTTTGGGTCTGAAATAGTTAATTTTTTATTTTTTTGGGTTTGAATTAGTTAATTTTTTTTATATTTTTGGGTCTGAAATAGTTAATTTTTTTATTTTTTGGGTCTGAAATAGTTAATTTTCTTATTTTTTTGGGTCTGAAATAGTTAATTTTTTATTTTTTTGGGTCTTAGTTAATTTTCGTTTTTTTGGGTCTTTGTTAATTTCCATATTTTTGTGGGTATGAAATAGTTAATTTCTTTTTTTTTGGGTTTGAGAAACACTTTGTTATTTTTTTTGGGTAGTCAATTTTCGATTTATTTTTTTTTATTTATTTTATTTTATTTATTTTATTTTATTTATTTTATTTTATTTATTTTATTTTATTCATTTTATTTTATTTTATTTTATTTATTTTATTTTATTTATTTTATTTCATTTATTTTATTTTATTTACTTTATTTTATTGGGTCGAAAATTTTGTAAATGGCAATACATTTTTGGGTTTGTTATTGTCAAAGATTCATTTATTTTTTGGGTATCCGTAAAAAAGTTCTGGGCCGAGCCCCCTTGTCATGTTTATATTTGAACACTTTACACTCCCTAAGCAAAAGACCCACGAGACTCTACCTACAAACTCAAACATTCCGGGCAATTAAAACAAAGATTAATTCCTAAGAGCGGGAGAGGTAATTACCATGCTTCACCCCCTCCCTACCTGCTGTAGGCTTCCCTTGGTATAGCCTTGAACCAATGGGCAACTTTCAAGTTCTGTTTCTTATAAACGGCAAACGATAGTCGTTTGGAAGAGTCATATCAGCCTAATTGGATATCTAAAAGCCTTTATCGTACAAACTTTTGCGCGATCTGTTCTACTAAGGCATATCTAATTCGGCTAATTTGCACGTTGCAAACCATCACAAGGTAGGTCCAACACTCAAAGAGCACCGTTCATCTAAAAATGTAGGCCTCCTCTACCGTGTGAAATATTAATGAGTAGAAACAGCGTCAGTCGTGTGTGATATAATTCTTGTAAAACATTCACCGCTTATTTGTTTCGAATGGGTCTTTGATGGTGGATGGCGGTTGATTTGGCAAACCTGGCTCATAACCCTGTCGAAAACTGCCGTGTTTGTGGAAAGAGAAGTCACATAAACGAGAATAAAAAGCGATTGGTAACTCGTCGAAATGTCTTCTAAGAGAAAAAGCAAAGCGACTTCTGTTAAAATTTCACTCAAAGTGGAAAACGAAAACGCTTTAAAAAAGTTTGAATGGGTAAGTCGTATTTGGAGTTGAATATGTTCGTTAGATTCTCAATAATCGTTAGATTTACCTGCTGATTTGGTAGATAAGGTAAAAATAAGGAAATATTCTTAGTTTAAAATAAGCCACATATTTTTTCTATCCCATACAAAATAGTTTACATTGACGGATTAGTGACTAGCAATCGATCATACAAAGACGATACCAGGAAGAGTATAATATCATGTAGACTTCTGGTTTTAAAAGAGACCTAAACTACAACTAGATATAAATTTTACATAGATAAAAAAATGCCCATTACCACTAAAGCGATTTTACAAATGAACGATAGACGTAAACGAGAGGGGAGTATATTCATAAGCAAATAGGGCTTAATTCACATTACAATTAAGCAAGTCATTGAATAAGTAGACTCAGTTTTAGCATAAAGGCTACCTATCACAATAATTCCTCTATAACAAACTCTACAATCATTTATTGAAAACCTAAGCAACTCTTGTACAATCACCAGACTTTGTGTATGTTGAAAAACTTGTCCATCAAAAGATGACATCTGCAATTTTAACCTGCAACTGCTTTTTATGTCACGATCTTCGATCAGAAAATTCTGGTATCAAAGTAGGGTTTTACCCCGCTGTAGCAAAAGGTTTTCAATTTAGTATAGATTTACAAAGCATAGGTCAAACGCTGGAGTCAATATTCCGTGCTCGCCGAGCTAAGAACAGGGTTACCTCAGAACTCTTTAGTGCATCACATTATTTATTTTCTTTGTCTTATGTAACATTTATGTGGTAATGGTTTATAAGAAATTTTGTGGAGACTCCAGTGCCCGAGTCTTTCTTAGCAAATTGCTTGAATTCTCTTACTCTTACAACCCTAATTAAACATACTCGAGTACTATGCGCTTTGAAAAGTGAAACTGAGGCTAAATGGAACCGTGAATGCACCATTCTACAAGCTGAGCAATGATACTTGTCACTGCTGCTTTCTCTTAGGAAAAAAGAGTTATTTTCTGAACGAAGTCGAATTGCATATTACTTCAGGTCGGAAAATTCAGTACTTAACTTTCTTAACTTATTGAAGAGACGAGTACTACCAAGGGTTGTGGCATGTTTACCCCTGCAAAAGCCAATCTTTTTCCAATCAAAACTGCAAAAGTTACCCATTTTGCAGGTAAAACCTGTCCTGCGGCGCCTATTGTTGCCCTGTAAGAAGACGAAATTTTCTCAGATGAGAGGGTTAGCCACCCCTCAAGCCCCATTCAGCTGACCCCCTGAGTATTACTTTTGTTTAAGCCATTTCTTTACAAGAAAGTATATTTTAATTGCAATTCATAGTGGTAGCTCAATAAAGCTATGCACATTTAACTGTCTATAGACTGACAGACACCATTATACGCCAAAGCTTTATCGTTTACTTTATGATGACAAGAGTTCTTTTAAGGGGTCGTTGCAACAGTAGGCATGAGAGGTACGGCAACCCCTTGGAGCTATCTTCATAACTGCGGGCCGGTGGTCATGTTAGGGTATTTCGCAGGAACTCCTTAGGGATGACATACCTTTTTGCCAGCAAGTGTGCCTTTGACGACCCCGCTACAACACGACAGATAGCGAGGGCATGCTTTGTACAAAAGATAAAGTATTGTACATCGATTTTAGTGTCGGTTACCAGGCGTACTATTTCACGTTTAATTCTCCATAAGTTATTAGTCGTTGTCAATCAACTGTAGTCTAGATTAGATTAATAATAAGCTGCTTTCATATATTGTTTATTTTTTAATGAAAAGAACCATTGTCCCTTCGAAAGATTACGCTAATTCCTCGTAATGAAAGTAGCAGATCAACCCATAAAGGGCGGTAAACATATGACGATGTCATCATATCACGTGCTTCTTCCTGCGAGCAACACAATCTCCTTCACAGCAACTACCTACTGTGCAGTAAGTAGCATACCCAAAGAGGGCCAAGGGAACAGATGCGTTCCCATAACTCAAAAATTATGATATAAAATTGAGAACAAAATATACAAGCTTAGGCTGAAGCACTGTCGTGAAGTGCAATTTTTGACAAGGATGCATACGCTTCCGAAGAACTTATTGACAAGGTTAAGTGCAATTGATTTAAAATTGGTTCTTTTTAAGCTCTGAATTTGTAAAATCATTGTCAATAAGGGACGATGCAATATTTATTTTATAACATGGCCAGTGGAAAATGCAAAAGGGCCACTACTTTTTTGAAACTTCAAAGAACAGGGTTTAAAAATTTACTGTGCAAGTAAATGCGGGCAATAACGTTTCATGAACTTGCATGACTTTTGAAACAAATTTGTTTCTCTGTTTAGAACAAAACTGCAAATCATCCAAGCTGTGGAAGTGTTACAGGTAGAGCTTGTGTTTTTGAAAATGTAATAATAATGTAGTTTGTTCTGGTTCTTTGAGACTGTCCAAAATTTATGAAAGAAATAATCATTTGTTATTTGGGTAGGGATAAAGGGCTGGTAAGGAATGACAGGGCAGTAGGTTTTTTGGAAAAGATTGAAACAGGGCCAGCCGATTTTTCTGGAAGAATTTCCCTGGCGATGTTGTAAAGTAAATTTGTACTGTCCCTAAAACGTTTGATGTCTGACCTGACATAAATTTGTGAGGTTCGACACATTTTCCAAATGGCGGCCTAAAGGACCTCTTTCATCTCTAAATTCATTGGTTCTTTTACCCTTTTACCCCCTCAAATTACCCTGGCAACACCGCTGCTTCTGTGCAGCGAGGACAACGCAACTCAATCTTAATAACGAAAGTATAAGATAAAGAGCTCCTCCGCAGTAAACATCACCATCAATAATCGTCAGCAGATGAGATGCTCCTTCCTCAGAGCCATATTAGCACTACAGCATCAACTACCTCCTCCTGTTCAGCGACAACTTGACCCATTGAAACAGATATAAGAGTAACAGGTCAGTTCATCAAGTGCTACAGCGCAGAAAAAATTTGACTATACAGTCATTATCATCAACTGTATCGTCAGAAAGATGAATGATCTGCTCCTTCGCAGTCACATCAATATCGTCCTCGTTTCGAAACGCATTCCTCCCCTACGTCAATGTGACGTGAGAATAGGCCATGAACCGAGCGTTCTATGGGAAAACGATTATCATTCAGCGATGAAAAACACATTTAAAACCAGTAAAATCCATTAGGCATGTTCAATATTCTGCAGTTTTATGTTTAGAGAGACAAGGCCCAGTCAAAATGTGTCTTAAATGGCCTTGGCTTCAGATGGTGCCGAAGCGCTTCTTAAGAAGATGAATTATCTCTGTAGCAATGCTTTCAAGGGCCTTCTCATAACGTCACTACTCAATTCATATTCAAGTGGGTTAATGGCCACTAACAGAGGCGAAAACGTTACTGTGTTCACTTGTTTGTTTCTGTGCGTAGCGGAGGCCAGGGCTGTGGTCGATTCAGCTTTGTAAGGGTGCCTACGCAGCTGTAAATGTAAAGTAACAGACTTTTACAGCTAGAAATATCTTTTATTTTCTTAGTTTCTTGAACAATTTTAAGAACTATTCAACTACTTCTTAAAACATGAACTGAACAAATTTCGGCAGTGAAACTCAGCGGAGAAATTGGACGGCACTTTACGGAGAAATTATTGCCATACGACTTTAGTTAGCGACCTAAAAACTTTAGTTAGTGATTTTTTTCCATTAGAAATTGCGCCTTTGCAACATTTCGTAAATTTCAGATTAGTTGACTGCCAACTCATGTCTGTGTGGGTATCCAAAGCATGTCTGCCATCACATTACTTCAATAAGGAACAAGTTTTTTTTTGCATTTCTAGAATTTTACAGATGTATTCTGTGGTCAAGTGCCCTTCAAAGAATGTCTGCCCCCTTGCGCCCTTCCATGCTGCCGGCATCCCTGCCTAAGTGTGACCGCAAATTATCAAGCAAATTTTTTGAATCCAGTAATGATTATGAATGATTGTCATTTGAGAGACGATTTTTCACATGACGTCATAAAACCCATGGGCAATAGTGTGAACTAAAACAGTATCAACTAAGATTATGCAGAAAACACATTCATATTTTGAAGCTATGGATTAAAAAACACACATTTACACAGCTTAAGGAGTCTTCCATTGTCGGCTAGATGCTTCTCAAAATCTCAACTACAATAGTGTCGACCAAAATGTCTAGCCACACACCCCTGCGTTGAACTTAACTAAAAACCTGGATACTACCTTGTATGGATTTAAGGCCTAGTTATGTTAACGCGAGACGCACTAGAACTCAACAGCATGTTGAATAACTGTTCAACCTTCAGCTTTGTATTATCTTCACTCGATTCAGTGGTTTTTCTGTAAAAAGCCTCATAGTCGAGAAATTCGCTTAAGGGAAGAGGGTAGTCACCCCCGGGATGGGCCATAAGACCCAATGACAAACACCGTAATTTCTCCAATTTCTCAGGGGGTAAAGTACAAAATATTGTAAATGTTTTGATGGCAGTTTTCTAATATGGTTTACGCTTTCACTTAATTTATTTGGCTATGCTACCCCCTGAAAATAAATCCGGCTGCGAAAGGGTTGAATTCAAGATTTGAAAGGATCGATATATGTGGATAAGCGGGCAATTTTGTACACATCCTCAACATGTTCTCTGAAGCTTAGCTTCTCATAAAAAGTTATTTCTAGCCTTTCTCAAGAATCAAATTTATTGATTGATGCATTTCCAATTGCAACTGTTGCTCTGTGGGCATTTATCATCAAATATCATGAGATGACAGCATTAAGTTTACAGTGATTGTCATAAGCCATTCTGCAACCACGGTATAGTCAGTTTCTAATTGTGTAACAATTGTTTCAAAGACACAGGCTGGCATGCAAAGATAGTGCTATCATCGGTTTAGTTGCAAATGTTTGCATATCCTACGAGCAGGGAAATGTCATTTATAAACACGCAAAGGCCCCAGGACAGAACCTTGTGGAACTCCAATTTTAATTTCTGTACAATCACTAAAAAGCCAATCACTTTCACTCTCTGATGTGTTTTGAGAGATAAATTTTAATGAGTTGCATTGCATCTAAATTGAGTCCATACATTCCATTTCATTCGGCATTCAATTTCGCAATTAAAAGATTATGATTTACACTATCAAATGCTTTCGAAAGATCCATGAAAAGTGCTACGGCAAGCCCCTTGTTTTGCTAAATTTCTCTGAATAAGAATCATTACCATGTTCTAGAACGCTCACCTTGTTTATGATTGATTTAATGATATGATTAATCGCGTCATGTTCATTGGCACTCTACATACAAGTAATGCAGGTACCAGTTGGATTTCAATGTTCTATTGTGCATTTTGTTAATCATTGGAACCCTAGTGAAGCAAAAGCGTTCAAGGATGGATCAATCAACAGATCACCCTCATTAATGTTGCATGTGACGGCGACTCAGAATATGTATTTCTAAATGATACGACACACGTATCCACTTTCAAATACGAAACGAAACAGCAAATGATGCGACTTTCCGGATTCTCCGACTGGATGCGACTCAAGTTTCGCCGCCGAAAGACAGAACGTAATCATAGCGAGGTGATTCGTAAATCAAGAAATGACAACCGAGAAAAAGAAGTGAGTCGCTAGTCTTGTGTTTCTAACAAATTTAGAGCGTCCTAATTGCTTTAAAAACGGTCATCTTTGTGATGTTTTTGAAATTTCTTGACTTGCTGTTACTTTTCCATATGAATTGATTCGGAACGACGTCCTCATTTAATATTAATTTTCCAGACTTTACTTTCTCAAAGAAACGAGCGGATTCGCGTATGAGAATTAAAGTTAGCCGAAGAATCAACGTTGAACTAGGTTTTAAGGTTTAATTTGAAATGTGTTAAGGTTGATACGCGTTGAGTTTGACGCACTTTGAAAACGAACCAATCGTGACTGCATACATTCGCAAAAGTACCTTCTATATATGATTCATTCAAATAACGATCCCTCCATAAAATACAATTTAAAAAAATCTAAACTAAGAAGAGAAAATAATAATTAAATGAATCTGATCTTCCAGGGTGTCGTTCTTGAGGGGGCTTGAATTAATTATCAAGGCTCATCAAATGAATAATTTTAAATAGGCGAATTGGTGGCAGTTCTCTGATATTAACTGGAAAATCGTTCCACGCCTTAATGCCCGAGTAAAGAAACCCTTTTTGAACATTTTCGTTAATTTGCTTTTAAAATTGTAAACTAATTTTTTTTGCTTTATAAGGAAGGAGGGGGGCTATAAAAAGAAAATTTTTCCATTAAATTTACTTAGCTATTTTATCCCTGAAGGGGTCTTTTGGCCCTTTGATCTTGAGGAAAAATTTGTTACTTCTTAGATGGAGGGGCTAGTGTTTTCGATAGCTTGATTCATTTGCGGTTCCAATTTCTCCATTTTCATCAGTTATACAATTCCTTGCAATCCGATCAAACACATTAGTTGCGGAGTGAAAGGGTTAGGGAGTCTCCTCTCAAATCAGTCAATCTTGAAGACAGTCTTGGAAAATAATTTCTTAATTTATATCAGTATTTCTAGGTTTAGTTCGTGTTGTTGTCATGTGCTTTGTTGTAGAATAATATTCAGGAGTGGCTGAATCGAGATTGGAACTGGAATTTCCTCAGCTCTCTTGCCAAACACACATAGTTCAAAAGTATGTTACTTCGCACGCGGATTTCACAGCAAAACGCACTTTACAATGCTAAACCAGTTTTTCTTGTGTTTCTGTCAACTTTTCTCTCATGAGGAAAATAATGAACACTTGTCCGAATTTTTATCAAAGATCTCTGGACCGAATTCACGCATTTCCGAAAAAATTTCCGACAATTGACTGTAAAACAATAGACTCATTGTTTACAGAACAATATCCTATTGTTTAATCTATTGTTTAAATCAGGACATATTTCCGACGGAATGGCAATTTGTGGTCCATGAGGGGGCGCTCCGTCCCCCAGCTCCCTATTGGCTTCGGCCTTGAAATACCTTAGATGGAAAAGAATTGTTTAGATTCAAATATTTCCGAAATTTTGATAAATAAACTGGCTAAAGTAACAACAAAACTCTTCAAAATTCCCTTGGACAGGCACTGTGCAGCCATTTGGCTAGCAGGGGCTATCTCCCCTCCACTTTTTTCAAAGATAATCCTAAAAGCTATTAATAAAAGCTATTTTCTGAGCCAAACTGTTGTATATAAGCAAGGACGTAAAGAAGAAAAGTCTTTTTTGAAATGGGCGTTTTCTGAACCTCGAAGGGGCGTGGTATAAAAAAATTTTCCGAGGGTTCCCCAGACCATCTTTGCGGCTCGATCAGCCTTTCTACCAGACAGCCCTGCGGTCACTGCCCATGGATAATAAAGACTTTTGAAAACTGGCTAAAATCTAAGCGCAAGCTGATGATACCCACTCACCATCAGGAATCTGCCCTGAATTGAAGGCCAAATATTATCAAGTTTCCACATGGAGGTAAGAACACGGAATCGACTGCAAGTATAGGCTTAAATCCATGTTCCTAAGCTATCTTTGTAAGCCAATTTACAAGATGACAAGCTTATTTTTACGGCAGGTAAGCTAATTGCGTTTATAAGAAGATTTCGTCAAGGCTGATCAAGCCCAGCAGCACCGGCTGTACTCCAAGGCAAGTGGCAGGGGAACAGGCACAGTGGAGCAGGGCCTATAGCCCCCCACTTTTTTCAAAAGAAGGAATAAAGTTTTTAAAGATATGAAATGTCGTTGTCCTTAATCAATAGTGCCAATGTACCTGTCGCTAAAGACAACATGCACCTCAATTTTGGAAGAGTCGCTAAATTAGAACAGTCAGAAACTGGAAGCAAGCTTCGTGTTTTTCAAAAAATAAAAGTCTTTCTTCAACACTTCTTCAAATATTTCACGTGGTCTGCTTCATTTAAACTTGTACTGGGTATTTTTATCTATTAATGTAGGATGAACATAGGTATGGCTTCAAAAATACCATTTCCTTGCTCCTAGAAGAGACGTGAATTAAAATTTTTTGAGGGAAGCCCCTAGACCCCCATTCCTTTTCCCTTTGCACGATATTAGCCCCCTCCCACTTTCACATTGCTCCACAGTCCCTAGGGGGGGAGGGAGGATCTTAAGCGGGGCAGGCAGTAGCCATTGCTATAAGCGCCTCGGGCCGTGCAAAGTCAAAAAATGTCGTTAACCTTCCTCCGGACAATAACCTGTCAGAAGGCAAATCTTCCACACAAAACAAAAGAAATTAGGCATGGCTTGGGGGTGTCATGAGAGTTTGTGTTTTCGTGGAAACTCCTCCAGCCAGCGACCGTTTGAACATAATATGATAATAGTAATAATGATAAAGTTCTTATTTACAGTTGGTGTGCACTAATAATAGCACTTACTCTTTCCAAAAGTGAGCTAATAAAAGCCAACTATTTCAACCTAAATACAGAAAAAAATAATACTCAAAATAGTATTTATGATATTTAAAATGTTTTCCCAATTCTTGGGCCATACTCTTAAAAGCTATATCTACGTCTTTCTATTGTTCATAGGGATAATGGTCTTCTCAAAGTCACAAATAAGTCCTTGGGAAAACACACCATGTAACAGGCCTTCAAGAACACGTGGCAAGAACAAATAAATCGCAGAGAGATTAATATTTATCTGAGAACTGAGATCAGAGAACTGGGTTAGCTTGAATTCTACTTTCTCCCCTTTTACCTTTGGGTCATATAAACTTTATTTTCCCGACGCTATAAATACCATTCGAATTCTGAGTGAAGATTATAAGAATTGTTTCATTATGCGAAATAAATCTTCTTTGATGTTGAGGGGAAGAGTTATGTTAATGCTAAACAAGTTTTTTGCTAATCCAGACGATACGTGTATTACATTTAAAGGAGTTTAGAATGATTCTGTAAATTTAGAGATTGGTCAAAGACAGCGGCGTAACCAGGCGGTTTAAGGGGGGGGGAGCCAATTTTTGCAGTTTCAAGCTCAAATAGTTCAGTCTCTACTGACCGAACAAAAACGTGGTGCAGACTGCAAATAAAAGAATAAGATGGTTTTGAGAACGGCGCAGTGACGGTGGATCATGTGTTTTAACTCTCCTGCTGTTGTTAGTGCTCAAAACTGCTAGTAAAAGAACAATGATATTATTTTTGCTTTCAATGGCTCCCTCCTGGCTACGCTCTGGTCGGTCACAGATTAGGACGCAAGAGAGAAAATCAAATATGCTTTTGGCATGTGGTTTTGAAAAATAATAAAGCAAAAAGTCCTTCATATAAATAACAATTACGTTATGTTCGAAGTTAAGAGCCTCAGTTTCAATTCCTATAATGTCACTTCATTACATCATTCCCTTCTTCATTAAGCGCCAGACTTTCTTAGCAATCGCAAGATTTCAGTAAAATGAATTAAAAATAGTGATGAAAGAAAAACTTCAATCCCATGGTAAGACCCGAAGTTCCCTTTCTCTTTAATCTTATTTCAGGCACGTTCCCCTGTTGCCTGAACACATTTTGCATCCCCCCTTGTCCCTGGGAACGCTGCCTATCGACCGTATCGTTGCCAGGCTTAATGCTAATTAGCTATGTCTGTCTTTACAGGTTGAAAAACTGACAGAAGATGAGATCAAAGGTAAGGCAAGAAGTAATTCCTCATAATTCTTGCTTATACTAGCTTGCTGTGACAGAACAGTCATGTTGAACTGTCTTAAAACCTTTAATATTTAAGATGTAATCCATAATTTGGCTACAAAATGAAATGTATTGGCCACGTAAATTCTTTATTTGAAAACATCTAAAGCGATCTGTGGTGGAAAACCTAAAATTAGCTATTAATCAATGCCAAGGATTACTTTAATCTGTTATTCCATGTTCCTCATAGTGTTGTGACTAAATTTGTGGTATTGTAGAAACTGTTTGCTCAAGAATACACGTTTTTGTATGTTTGAAGCTGGAATGACTTTCTTACCAATCCTAATATAAGCAATCTTAGACCATTAATAACAAAAAGGTGACAATTTTTTTCCTTCAAATATTTTAAATTACTTTGACGATCAATGAAATCAAGATCAATCTCAATTCAGTTGTTTCTTGCGAAGTAATGCAAAGCAATTTTTGTTATATAAAGTAATTTATGAAAACAATAAATAACTTTGTACATTCTTAGGATGAAAAACTCAAAACTTCTTTCTCTAGATTTTGAATAACCAGTGCGTAGACTTAAAGGGAACTGGGGAGGAGAAAGAAATAAAAATGTGTTATTCCTCCTTCCCAGTTCTAATCAAGTTTTTCTACTACAATAAGTATTATAAAAGTTGTTGTTTTGGTTAAGAAAGATCTAATAGCGTTTCAGTACTGAAGCACAGAATTGCGAGAAAGTTCAAGTACTGGGGGAAAACATAGCATTTTGGCACCATACTAATCTACAATTGTTCAAAAAAAAATTGTGAGACTTCGTTCAGTTTATTATCCCATCCCCCTACAAAGCAATGTTGTTATGCGATTTGAAGAGAAAGATAATGGTAGGAGGAAGGGCATAAAAATTAAAGTCCTTTTATTGAAGCACGCTTTTATTACGCAAAGGTTTTCTCAAGAAATAGCAGAAACTGCACGAGTTCAATCTCAATATCTCTTGATATGGGTTATGATTCGAAAACTTCTCTTCTAGATTTCAAGGAAGCTTTTTCTCTATTCGACAAAGATGGCACTGGATACATCACCACAAAAGAACTTGGCAACCTGATGAGGACATTAGGCCAGAATCCAACAGAAGAAGAACTCCAAGACATCATCAACGATGTTGATTTTGATGGTAAGCAGGAGGCTTCTGGCTTCAGATTCGTAGCGAGGGAGGGGGAGGGGGCGACCCAATGTTTATATCGATGCTTGGGTGTGTCCAAAGGAGCGTAAGTTAGTGGTGTAGGATACGGCGCTTCTCATATATTCACAATGACCTCGATCTGGCTTTGAATATGAGTTATTCCTGTCGTTCATGGTCCTGAATAGAGTTTTGTCCCTGTGCCTGTTTCACAATGGGTCATAGTAATCAATTTTCGTGGGGGCAGAATCATTCGGGTCATTACTAACTGGCAACATGTTATCTTATCATTTATTGGTAAGACCAACTTCCTTCTTCTTCACATTAATCAGTTCTTTGCGGCAAAGCTTTATCCCCTTCTTGCCAACATTCGAAAGCACACCCTACCTAAAACAGGGCCTCGATTGGTTCCCTAGTTCTTCGCTTTTCTCTCTCTCTGCTTTAATTCAAAACTTTCTCTGCGTTCTCTATCATGTTCTTTGCTTCTGCTCATGTTACGTTTCACACTTTTGTGTTCCGTTTTCACCTTTGCTCCGGCCATTTTCGCATCAACCAAAAACACTTCTTCTTCTTCTTCTTCTTCTTCTTCTTCTTCTTCTTCTTCTTCTTCTTCTTCTTCTTCTTCTTCTTCTTCTTCTTCTTCTGCTTCTTCTTGCTTATCCCACTTGTGGTGATGTGTTGCCATGGAAAACTTTCTACTCCAAACTTCTTATCTTCAATCTCATCCTGAACTGCTCCAACTGTACGCATGCGTTCTTTTATACAATCTTTCACCTTCTAGTTGGTCTTCCTCCCTAGATCTGCCATGTTTAAAACTTTCTTACAAACATTGCCTTCTTTTCTTCTTCTCACATGTTCATACCACCTTAATCGTGCTTGCTTGCGTCTCTTTCCCAGTTCCACTGTTCCTAGTCTCCATCTCACGTCCTTCTTCCTCACTCTCTCTCAAATCGACAATAAACTACTAAATCTAAATTTCCCGGATCACGGTACCATGTTGGCAAAAATGCTGGCCTATTCCTCGACATTTGAGCGACCCTCGAGTACATCTGTCATGTGACGCAAGACCATGACAATTTCCACACCCTCCTTCACTCTAATGTTGTTTTGCTACCACTTATAGGGAAATCCAACAAAATTCGACAGTTACTGTCGAAGTTTTAATTTCTTTGCCTAATTAACTCTGGGTCCTGCAATGAGCTTATTCTCCTAAGCCAAGCTTCCAACATTGAGAACATCTGCAGGATTCAGGGAATTTCTATTGACAATTTTCGCAGTTCATGTTCTATGGAAAAAGGTGTTTAGGGCTAGGTCTTTTTAACTTTTAACGATATCTTTGTTGTATAAACGCCATAAAACTAAGAAAAAGGCCGAGTCCAGCTGCTCTGGAAGGCTTAAATGGACAACCAACCGATCTTCTTTAAACGGCGATTGCTTATCCAACCCATTTTCCACTAGTCTGTTTGCAGCCCCTACTGTTGCTGCGAGGGAAGACGGATGGGAAGGAGATAATACGCTTGAGCCTCGTTACAGTCAAGGACGCCAATTCATATCGAGGATGGAGGGCTTTGTTAACCCTGAAAAAATCACTTACAACATCACTAAAACATTTAAAAGTAACGGTTTAACAGAAAAATCCCCGGTAGAAGCTAATTTTACCCTGAAAGAAGTCTATATATCCATAGGAGGGTGGATTAATTCTCTTCTGAGGCTTCCCATTCAACGGCCGTGTCTTGGTTCTATCGATCCCAGGCCCCCATCACCACGGTCTGATGTAATAGACAACTACCAGGAACAAGATAGATTTTTGAATGTGGAGGGGTTGCCAAGGCCCCTGATTTTGGGGATGGTTACCAAGGCCCCTGATTTTGGGGATGGTTGCCAAGGCCCCTGATTTTGGAGGTGGTTGCCATTTACCTGATTTTGGGGATGGTTGCCAAGGCCCCTGATTTTGGGGATGGTTGCCAAGGCCCCTGATTTTGGGGATGGTTGCCAAGGCCCCTGATTTTGGGGATGGTTGCCAAGGCTCCTGATTTTGGAGGTGGTTGCCAAGGCCCCTGATTTTGGGGATGGTTGCCAAGGCTCCTGATTTTGGAGGTGGTTGCCAAGGCCCCTGATTTTGGGGATGGTTGCCAAGGCCCCTGATTTTGGGGATGGTTGCCAAGGCTCCTGATTTTGGGGATGGTTGCCAAGGCCCCTGATTTTGGGGATGGTTGCCAAGGCCCCTGATTTTGGGGATGGTTGCCAAGGCCCCTGATTTTGGGGATGGTTGCCAAGGCCCCTGATTTTGGGGATGGTTGCCAAGGCTCCTGATTTTGGAGGTGGTTGCCAAGGCCCCTGATTTTGGAGGTGGTTGCCAAGGCACCTGATTTTGGAGGCGGTTGCCAAGGCCCCTGATTTTGGAGGTGGTTGCCAAGGCCCCTGATTTTGGAGGTGGTTGCCAAGGCCCCTGATTTTGGGGATGGTTGCCAAGGCCCCTGATTTTGGGGATGGTTGCCAAGGCTCCTGATTTTGGAGGTGGTTGCCAAGACACCTGATTTTGGAGGCGGTTGCCAAGGCCCCTGATTTTGGAGGTGGTTGCCAAGGCCCCTGCATCACCATCCTTTGCAACTACATGGGATTTGCGTCTATTCTGTATCATTGTTTCTGATTAAATTCCCAAATCTGTATCTTAACTTCAACAGCAATAGGTATTTTTGAGGAAATAGCTTGCATTTGATATCTTTGTTTACATTTCAAAATCCCCATTATTGTATTCTAATTTTTACTATTCATTCGCAGGCAATGGAATCATTGATTTTCCTGAGTTTTTGTGCCTGATGGCAATGAAAATGAAAGACTTTAGCGATGAAGATATGCTGAGAGATGCTTTCCGCGTCTTCGATGCAGATGGCAGTGGATCCATCAGTTTGGCAGAGTTCAAAGACGCAGCACTTGAAATGGGAGAAATATTCTCGGAAGAAGAGGTCGATGAAATGATAGCAGAAATTGATATTGATGGCGATGGTCAAATTAATTATGAAGGTAAACTTGATTTTTGCTTAGTGGTGCATTAATTTGACCATTCGGCCATTCATTCATTGATTTATTTATTCATTCATCAATCCTGCCACTTTTTCCTTTCATTCATCTTTCCTTATCAGATGTATGCAGTTGCTACTTATTCATATATGAATCAAACCATTTCCTCCCACATTCATTCTTTGTCTATCTATTCATTGATTCACTGATTGTTTGACTGATTAATTGATTGATTGATTGATTGATTGATTGGTTGAATGATCGTTTGACTGATTAATTGATTGACTGGTTGATTAATTGATTGATTGATTGATTTATTGATTGATTCTTTCATTCAATAATTTATTCCTTGATTCCTTCATTCTTGCTCATTTACCCAATCATCCTTTAAATAATTCATTCATTCCTTTATTCACTTATTCGTTCACTCGCATATTTGTTTGTTCGTTCTCTCTGTAGTTTATTTATTCTTTAATAAGTTCGTTCGACAACGTGCATTCATAATTTTTACAGTCATTCTTAATACATCATTTTAATTGATTTTCTCACCATCATTATAGAGTTCGTGCAAATGCTGACGGCCGTTTGAATCCGAACAAACTCAACGTCATGAACTACTCAAAGACTATTACAATGGAGAATTTTCGGTTTCTATTGTTTAATTTCCTACACATTCGAGTAACACCATCCTGCGATTGATTTCAAATAAAACGTTTCGAAAGCGGGCCATTACGACTAACTGGATGAATGTTTGGAAAACAGCTTAATGCAGAAATTAAAGGAAAAACATTCGCTAATCGAGGCAATCTTCGCATTTGATTTAATGTAAATTTGAAACTCCTTTTCTAACCAATTGGTCAATATACTTGGAAAATATGACATTAAAATAATGGTAAATATTTCAAAATAACGTTTCAAATTTGGGTAGAACGGCCATAATTGCCCCCTATCACAACCCAATGCAAAACAGTCTTTCGCATGTCAGCGTTTTCTCGTTCAAAATCGACAACTAGGTCGCAAGCTGAGCCTCACAATTTCCATTAATTGTTGGTCCTAGAGATTCCAATAATTGAAAGATGCAAGGAAAGAGGAAAAAACAAGATAACGAAAGGAAGGAAAAAGATTTTTTGCTTCCCTACCTTCTTGAAACTAAGGATGTGTGGTCATTAGTTGGAAACATTACTAAGCGAAAAAAGCCCTCGGGAAATTTTAGAAATTCAATAGTTGATATTCAGGATTGCTTATTATTCTACTTGCCCGAGAAATGTTTCACATGTTTTAACTTGCGGCATTTTAACAATACCTTGAATTATAATGATTACGTCTCTGAAACTTAAAAATCTCCCGAAAAGGCCGAAAGTTTTTAAAATGTCTTGATGAATCGATGTGTTTGTCATACCCCTTGTAAAAATAACCTAAGCTATCTGGCTGCAGAAAGCGAGAAGGTTTTAATAAGGGGGTAGGGATTCACGGTTATTATTGGCTTGTTAATTATTTCATTACTTCAATCACTTTGCTTATTTGATTTAATTCAAACAAATCAAATCATATGAGACAAGAATTTGAAGAAAAAATTGACGAATTTCTCGTCGTATTCTCAAAAACTACAAATTAATTGATGTTTGACAGCACCCAGGGAAAAAGTTGCGCTTCAAAACAGGGTTTTTTGGCCAAGGAGGAGTATTTTGTCAGGAACATTTTGCCAACTTGTTGGTAAATAATGGATTGTACTCCCATTTTGTCGGCAAATTCATCGAAGACACCCCCTGAAACAGGACATCTAGCGACAGCCCTGTACATAACCTGTTATTTGCAGCGTTGACTATTGAAATCAGAGGCAGATTTAGCGGGAATGGGGGTTGCGATACCTAGGGATGCCGGAAGCATTGAGGGGCGCTGCAGAAGAGGTGGCAGACATTTTTTAGGGGTAATTTCCCAAAACTACATCCTTAAAATTGTAGAAAATCAAACAATTTTGTGTCTAATTCAAGTAAATTGGTGGTAGACATGCTATCAATACCAACAGAGACATGAGTTTTTAAATTTAACTATACTGAAATTTATGAAAGTTTACAAAGGCAAAACTCTTTAACGAAAAGAAAATTCTTTATTGACGGTATAACTGCATTTTCAAAACGATTTGTGCATTGTTCTGATTGATTATCAAAAAGGAGTTATGGAATTGAACAGCTGCCCCCTTGCCTCACCCCTTCCAGCATCGCTGGTGATACCCTTTTATTAGCCACAAGTTCATTAATTACATAAATTTATAAGAAACTCACACGTCATGATGCTCCAGGCTTTTGAAACTGTACATTTGCTGTTTTCAACCAATCCAATCTGCCAATTTCCAAAACAACTTGCTAAATATTACCAGACGTTATGAAATATTATATCTCGAACGTTTTTAAGACGAGCAAAATTTTCGCTGACACGTTTTTGCTTTCTCCACTTTCTTCAAAAGAAGGCAAACATTTGTCCCTAGGCCTAGCTAATTTTACCATCTATCAATGGCGTACTTTCTAGAAATTTTACCACTTCTGACATTCCTCGCTTCATGAGAATGCTGATAAACAAAACTTGAAACTAAAGTCTTACCTGCTTGTCTCTATCGACGCACAAACCAAAAACATCAGGTTTTTTTATTACTCATTTCAGCAATTCCCGCTTGTTTTTCGAATACCCAGGTTTGCAAATGCCGTCCAGCCTCAGTTTGATTCTGATGAAGGAACCTCACTTTCGAAGGGTGGCCCTGGCCCTCAGAATGGATGGCCTAGTGTTGTGCCAAATGTTGGACTTGCCTTTCAAAAACTGTATGAGCTTTGTCATAGGTTTTCTATAATAAATTCTATTTCTATGAAAGACTATTTTTTACAAAAAACAAAGACTTGTAACCTTCGTATTCAAAATCCCACTGAATTAGTGAACATCCACTATTGTAAAAACTAACATTAAACATACAATACAATACAATACAATACAATACAATACAATACAATACAATACAATACAATACAATACAATACAATACAATACAATACAATACAACACAATACAATACAATACAATACAATACAACACAATACAATACAATACAATACAATACAATACAATACAATACAATACAATACAATACAACACAAATGTTCTAGAACTGGGTTATGCTTCCTTATTTCCTAAATTTCTTTTTACAAAAACTATTTTGACCAGATTTGTCTTCTTGTGCTCAGTGAACAAAGGCAGGATCACAAAATATCAAGATTTTGATTGTCGCTCACGACATTTCCTGAAAAGTTAGTTTGGAATTGACTTATTAAAGTGCTAAATATGATGTCTTTTTGAACTCATTTCACTTTAAAGCCTGGTTTCCATATCATCGCAAGCGACGGGGACGTGTCCCAGTGATATCGTCGGAGGGCTGTTTTTGTAATTTGATAATGTTATTTTGAGTATCGAATGCAATATTATGAAGCTCCAAGTGAAGAATTGAGCGACCCCGTCATCGCCGATCACAAATTTGTGTTTCCCATTTAGAAAACTGTCCCCGCATCAACGGGGACACGACGGCGATGCATCGGGGACGTTCTCAAAAGTTGAACAAAGTTCAAAATTTTCTTTCTCTACAGGGACGTCAGCGACATAACGGGGACGTCGAGGACATCACTATAAACGCATATCGTCGTGAGTGTCCCAGCAGCATCGCTGATCCTCTGCTGGGACACGTCCCCGTCGCTTACGACGATATGGAAAACTAGGCTTTAAATGAAAATAAAGCAATTGCGAGCAACATTGATTCCACAGTATTTAATATAATTCGAGCAATTCTCTATCCATCCATCCTTCTTTAACATCATACGCAGTTTTATAACGTGATTAAATAGAAATAAGAAGTAAAAAGTAATGATAACGATGATAAAACATTTATAACGAAATGAAAATAATAGGATTGCTCCATTATACAAAATTGCTCTGGGTCATTCTGAACAAAGCGACAGCAAATTTTACCTTAAATGTAATTAAAAATACTAATGATAATATGCTAAGTTGTATTTTCATGATATGTGCACAGAAGTAACGTGATTTAAAGGTTTCTATGAAAAAAGTAATGCAAAAAATTAATACAGATAAAGTTTTGTT
Organism: Catostylus mosaicus; assembly: GCA_964019065.1. Classification (NCBI taxonomy): domain Eukaryota; kingdom Metazoa; phylum Cnidaria; class Scyphozoa; order Rhizostomeae; family Catostylidae; genus Catostylus; species Catostylus mosaicus. Next base: position 2,098,174 of record OZ025200.1, read on the forward strand.
ATCATTGTGATTCTTTAGTCTTGCGTTTAATCACCAAATCCGCCTGATCATACTCATCAGTCGATCGAACAAAATGCAACCAATTAATCATGGCAATCTATATCTATAGTTTTGTATATCATTCGCATAAAAAGGAAGCACGTCTCTTTCTTAGCACAACGCTAACAATCATAAGAACGGTTTCAGGTTAAAGCAATAACCCCCCCGCAGATTTTATGAAGGGTATGCAAAAGTTTAAGGTATTAAATGAGAGAGAAGGGGATAAAAGGCATCTCCATCTATTTTCCTAAAATATGGATCCTTGCTCAAGCACCGGTACTGAATACTATATTTAAGAAATCGATTTCAAAGGTCTTCTTTCTTACCAAGAGAGGGCGGGTAGTCTCCGACTATAAAGCCAGTCCTATTGAAAACAGGTCAAGCTACAGACCTAGTTATTTGTTCCTGGTTGCTTTCCGTCTACTTCAGGCCCCCCGACGAGACCTGAAAAATGGAGGGACCAAACTTCGATGCAAAAAATTACCAAGTCACAGCATGATGCGCTGGCTTTAACAACGAATGCAAAGATCTCCACTTCATGAAAATGTTTACGATTCAAGTCTCACGCAATTGAAACGATAACTTCAGCATGTGCAAATAGTGCTTTAAATCAATTCCGGCGAAAAAGTTGAGGGACTATGGCCCCTGCCCCCCCCCCGTCGTCGGAGGCCATGTTTGTGAGAAGACAATCTTCGACCAAAGCTGCACCGACTTCAACTGTAATAAGTTCTTTTTAACCCACCAATCCAGCTTCAGGGCCCTGTACTCAGTCTTGACGTGCTTTCTGAAAAGTATTGACGATTGCTACCATCATTTTGGCAAAGGATTCTTAACATCCGTAGCATTTATTGCAGAAAGCCATTGATATGGCAGATCATGCAGTCCCCATTCAAAAGCTATTATGGAGTGCGGAGAAAAGGGGCTGGATAGCTTGAAATTCTACGTACAGTATAGTAAGCTATGCTATAAAGTGAATGGACATACATCGAAAAAGCTAACCTAAACTGTGGCGTACCACAAGGATCGTTCCATGGTCCGTTACTATTTTTGAAATCTATAAATGATTTTCCGTGTGCATTGCAAGTAATTGAAGCAGTAAATATTGGTTGGAGGGTTCAAATGTTTGCTAAAACAATCGTTGAAAAATAAAGAGATTGAGAATTTGTACAGCATCAAACTTTTTTCTTTTCTAACAAGAACATCTTTTATATTAATTTTCGTTCATTTTTGTTATTGAATTGTACATTGATTAGCTTTGATTTTAAGACAGGGTTAGTTGTAAATCAGGTTTTTATTTTTTCTTTACTGAATATATTACCCTAAAGAAGTAAGGGCTAACATGAAAAGTTAATCTTTGTTTTACGTATTGGGGTCAATGCGAACAGTCTTAATAACAAAAACTATTATCATATTTACGAAAATCTCTGCCCACTACAGAAGCAAAAATCACTGTAAATTCACGAGGGACAATTAGAAAGTTTAATAGGCCCTTGGAGGCATTTTTCTAGATCTACGAAAATCGCTGCCCATGCCCTCTGAAGTGGCAAAAATCACTGTAAAATCACTAGGGACAATTAGAATTTTTGATAGGCCTTTGGGGGCCTATTTCAAGATTAACGGTGTGGGCAGAAGATAGCATAACAGAACAATGAAGTTATTGCGCAAACATTCTATTGTTTATTCCCATGGGTGCATTTAAAGAATAAAACTTCCGATCATGTCTGATAGATGCATTCTGTTTTAATTCATTAACTGGATGATATTAAGTTCTTATCTGTTAAGTTTCTCAACAATCAACTTAATTAATAGCGGTGCTTTATTGATAATAGATTTAAAATGTCCTTGAAAATAAGCCGATAAAATTGGTTGCATTTTTATAGTTAATGACGATACCTTCTTTTGCAAATATCTTAGACTGTGAGTTTTCAACATAGTTGCTTCTGTTTTTCTAGCTTACACGGGGGTTACACATTTATTAGATATAAGAAATCTAATTTGTTTACATTTTTGTATGTCCAAAGTATAATTGGCCTGTTCTTTTCGGATAAAATGAATTTGTACATCTGCGGAAAGGTCCTTCTAAAGAAACTTTCAGTGCATCATAGAAGAAGAGTTTGAAGTATGTTTTGACTTTTTACAGTTTTTTTCTCTTGCAAAGTAGCATAATTGAAAAATTGGTTTATCATTGTATTAGGATATTATACCATTCAAGACGTCATTATATTTTAAATTGGGGTTTTTAAGAGGACGTGATAAGTAACCTTTATCACAAACCAAAACCGCTGTTAACCTTCTTAGCTGAAACGTTACGTCGCTTTATGTTGCTGCCAAGGGAAATGAATGACGTTGTAACTTCCCAAGTGAAAGCAAACCTTACTTCCTTAAGTACAAACAGAAGCTATAAAGACTCCTGGGTGAGTTAAATTGAAATAACTCATCTATTGATATTGTAAGCGTACTGCGCTTTTTCTATATAAATTACCTACAATAAACGGAGAGAATAGCGCTCTTGTGAAGGTGGGTACAAGTTTCATGATTTGAGTCATAGAGCATTAAGTTTCGTTTCGTTTCGTTTCGATTTGTTGTTTATTATTGTGTTGCCAGGTTTAGAAGGATAATAAATAAATCGTTCGCGTGATCATTTCATAGCAACGCTGCTGGTGAGTCTAGCTGATGTCAAAGGACTGAAGATATTTGAGGAATACAGCAAACCATGGTGAGCACATTAATAATGGCCTAAATTCTATCTCTTCTCATTGTTTGCATCTTGTTAAAAGATTTGTTGAAGCGATTAATGATTTCAAAAAAGAACATTATTATTGAAAGCAAAGCCTAACAATCAGTAAAAGATGTCAATGAAAGGGAAGAAGATAAAGATCAGTAGATTTTAACCTGATAATCTAAAGCCTTCATTTCTATGAAGGTTTGATAAGTTATGAAATTTTTGTCCTGCAAAGCACTACGTCAGTGAGGCTAGAAATCACTACTTTTTATCTACTAGAAATATCGCTAAAATTTATAACCAGTAAATTAATTAAAATATTATATTCTTTTTCAGGCATTGGCAAATATCACAGAACACGAAATCGATGGTACGGTTTAGACTTTCGTAGATCTGCATTTTAATTCTGATTTTGATCTATATTTGAGATTTTCATATAGAAAATTCTAATTTACTCTGTTCCCACTATAAACAGTTTGTGGAGTGGGGCTGGGAGTGTCGCGACCCCTCCCAAAAATGACTGTCTTTGGCTGTAGTCTAGAGCATTACATATTCTTTAAGGGAGATTTAGGCTCAAAATTGCTCCAAATAAGAACTTTTGAGCTATTTGGGTTTTTATCTATATCTAACAATGACGTCACATGCTGTTGGTACTGCACAACGCGCTCTACAGCACCAGTTTTTGTTAGCTTGAATGCAGGGTTCTAAAAATGAGGGGCAAATAAAGGGAGCCCTGTACTCTAGCGCAGGAAAAAAGCATACTTTAAACAAAATTTTCTGCCAATTTTTTAGGGCAATTTTTTCAAGTACAGCCGAAGGTTACGCTGTAAGAAATACTTCGGGCTCAAAATAGAGTAATGAGCCTTAGCATAAAGTCTGATACTCTTATAACAAAAAGTGTATCTTCGAAGAGGTTTTTAACTAAAAACGGGCATCTTTTCTTTATACAAAAGGCCATCCTTTGGAGCGAAGTTAGTGGGGAGAGGAATCTGTGTCTGTAGACTCAAGGTGTTCATCTCATTTTACTCTTATCTTCTAATGTAGATGCTTTTAATTTCCAGAGATCAGAGAAATGTTTTCATTGTTTGACACGAACCATGATGGAAAGATCACGCCAAGGGAACTTGGGAAGGTATTTAAAAGACTTGGATATCGTTTGGATGAAGATGACTTGAATGAGCTTGTCAAAGAGATCGATTACAACGGTATTTATTACTTAAAAAATTCCTTTTCCAATTTGCTATTTTCTTCTCCTAGCTCTGTTAATATATGGAAAGAATGGCAGATAGGACACCTTGGTACAGTCCAGGCCAGAGAGGAGCGAGGGTAAATCATGAAAGGAAACGAAACAAAACTTCAGGGAATGCTCAACTGTACTTTAGCCTGAGAGTTCAAGAAGCCATCCTTGGAAATAGAGAAAAGAATGTTGTTTGCGGTTGGACCTGTAACTTCCATATCCCATGTGATATTATTCATTAGTTGTAATGTTATTATGGCTTTAGGCAAAAAACATAACAGTAAAAACAGTAAAACATGTTGTTAACAGCACACCTTGTCAACAGGCGATGAGTTACTTACCCTGGGTGCCAGACCCAGCCATTGGGTTATTACCACTAATATAAAAAATGGGTGGGTCTGGTACTTAGAGTATGAGTTACTACGAATGTCCACCTAAAGCAAGAAATTATGGGAAGACAAAGAATCACCAATTTAAAACAAGAGAAGACATTAACACCTTGAGATCTTAAGACATCTCGCGAAAGATCGTTTTGAATGAAAAAATTGACTAACTTGACAAATGAGAGAGAGGGAGAGAGAAAGTTTAGAAAAGTGAAAGGCATATACTTCTTTTGAGGGTAGAAGGAGCATTCGTTCCTACTCCCCTGGTGCAACGGTCCTTGATTGCAGATGGGGACATTATAGGGTAGAATTGTAGTTTCAATCGCTTTTGGATCATCTATCCATGGCCTGTTGTTTATTTTTGCAGGGAGCGGTACAATAGAATTAACAGAATTCATACAAGTCATTGAATTGCGAAAAGAGACTGTACACATTGAGGATGCCATGCGAGAAGCATTTTCAATATTCGATCAAAATAATGATGGATACATCGATAAATATGAACTGAAAAGCGTAATGAGACGACTTGGGAACAATTTAAGAGACGAAACAATTGCAAAGATGATTCACGATGCAGACAAAAATGGTGATGGGCGGATCGACTTTGATGGTAAGTGAAAAATAAGCTTCATCGGTTTGTTTCGAGGCAATTATGCTTGCAAAGTGTTGGCTTGGCCGTTCTATTTTTTATTTCCCTTTATATCAATTAACAACATTAGAACTACAAAACTAAAATTACCTTTAACTGTGACATTCACGGCGAGGAAAGACAGAAAGTCACCGAGTCCTCATCATTAATGTCACTTACAATTCAACAACGAGTTACATCATCAAAGGAAAAAAAAGAAAGAAAAGAAGAATTTTTGAGAAAGAAAAAGAAAGAGGGTGCTAAATTTGGTACTAATTTAACCTTGCCGAGGCCTTGATGAAGGAAATTATTGCTTCTAATATGATTCTGTTTGAAAACGTATGTTCTTTACTGGATGTTCTTTACTCATGTGATAATATTAGCTATGACAATATTAGTTATAAATGTGTTATAATCCATAAAAAGGGTGGGAACAAAAAGAGAACAGTGAATAGCATATCACTTGAAAAATCCCAGAGAAATATTCTTACCGTACGCTTTAGGAAAAAGTTACAAAAGATAAATGAATATTGCAAAGTCATAGAATTCGCAGAAAAATTGCAAAATATTGCAAGAAAAATGACAGAAATGTGATAGAAAACCTAGAAGATTCACAAAAATTACCAGAAATCGCAGAAATTTCACAAATCATCAAAATCACGAAAAAACAAAGACAAGTCACAGAAAAAAATCACAGTAAAATTATTATCTCATACATTTTTTAGAAGTTATATTTGTCATTCTCTTTATCATAAACCAGACTAAGTTATAACTTAGCCTCGTAACAGAGTTGAACTAAGAAATGCTTTCGTTTAAGCTTAAAGAAGTCAAAAAATAACTTGTTTACAAGTTGTTTCAAATTTGCAATCAAAATATGATTTAACTTTTCAATAAGTTTTTTATCTTTTCTGCTCAGAGTTCATCAGCATATGGCACAAATATTTGTGATAACGGTCAAGGATGGTAACAGGAATTACTTGTACCTGGTATCATCAACTAGCATCACAATGGCTTGCTCCATATGTGGTTCAAACACAGTGTTTGATAAGTGAGAGCCAACTGTTTGCAAGTGCCAATGGAGGTGATCAAGCGACAAACATTTTGAAACGTTCTCAAACTGACCAAAGTTAACTATTTAAAAACGCAGACACACACGCAATAATATATTTATTATTTATTATGATGTTATTTGACCGAAAATATTTTCTATTTAATACGATTAATGCACACATTTTTTTATAATAAAGCACAAATTTATGATGAGTTTTCAATATTCTGAAAATATTTTTATCTTGAGCCTAAAATTACTAATAATTCTAAAACCAAAACGTGAAAAAGTCCAAATTTTTGATACTATCCCCCGAGGTATTTTTTTGATGCATTCGTTGGTTATCTTTATGAGAATGAAAACACTAGCATATCAAAAACGTTATGGTAAAAATATAAAACATAAACCCAAAACATAAAGGGTAAAAATCTGCCCATTTTGCTCAAAATGCGGATATCTTCTTAGTTTGAAGCAATTTCAAGCTCTTCTTAAGTTCTAGAGTTTTTCTAAAATCCATTCTTAGCGTACAAAGCGTATTTATTTATTTTGCATTTTATCTATCAACTTCGGTGTGACGAATTTTAACAAACATTTTATTGTTAAAGTTCATATATTTTAAGTATTTTGTACATAGTTGTTTTGTACTTAAATTGATATTGATAATAATCAATTGATATTGATGAGGAGTTCTATTTGAAAATCATGCAATTTTTTCATTCTTGAATTCATCAGTTTTTGAGCGACAAAACGGGGCAAAGGAGGTTTTCCGCTGGGAACATGGGCATCTCCGGCAAAATGAGTTAGCTGACTGCAAGAGCTTTCGACTGGCCTGTTTGGCGGTGCATGCCCGCATTATTGAAAGATGCCGTTTTGTTCTAAAATAGTTTTTCTTGACTAGCTTTGCACAGCCCCCCCCCCCCCCCCCAATTTCGGAGATACGATCTCTCTCTTTTAGGATGGGCAAACACCATCATACCCCTTTCAATTGATGCTTTCAAGCAACGTCTTTCATACAAGTGACAACAATAGTGCAAATATCCATAATCCTTCACTTTTCGTTTTTGTGCTGTTTTCAAATCAGATAACATTTAAAACCAAATTCTATTGTATGATTTTACAACATCAGACATCACTTCTGACCACCGCAGCGGCAATGGCCTTGTTTGCCCCTGCCCTGCAGCCGCTTAAATTTGCAGTTTACCACAATGGGATTGCAAAAGTTAAGTATTACAAACATTAAAACTTTAAAACCCCAATTTCCTGTGATTTCAAATGAGGAAATTGCAGAAATCGCTTTTAAATAAGATTTCCCCATCTCTGCATACGACTTACGGTATTAAATCTGCAATAAATAACGCCTTGTCCATTCGCTGATATTTGCAGCTGTCCTCAAACCATGTTTACTTTGATTGATATGTAAATTATATTTTTGGTAACAAGTAAAGCAGAGAACAAAATAGAAGGCTTCTTTCTGGATTCCCGAGGAATGCATGAGCGTTTTTTGCGATTAACGTATGCATATAGTTTATAAGGGAGGCTAGGTTCTCCGGCAAGGGGGCTATTTAACAGAACAAAGGATAACTGTCTAAGCAATTGAACACAATTTGGGGCTAAAAAATTCCCCGAAAGGATTTAAAATTTTCTCCGACAGAGGGCTCAGGCTCCCTGACGGGAGGGTTATAGACCCCTGCCCCCTCTGGCGCCGAGAGGAGAGGAGAAAAATCGTAGAACGGGGGTATTCGGCTCTAAGGCTGAGGGGCTAGAGGCTTTGGCCTCGTCTGATTTGAGCACAAAGAAAGTCGCGTGGTAAAACATTGTTATTCACGTTGGAAAGATGGCGGACGAACAACAAACACTACGGGTAAATAAATTGAGAAAACTGAGGAAAAAGCTTCGGCAGATTGAGAATTTGCAAAGATTATGTGGCTTGCGAGAATTAACAGAAGAAGAAGCTGCAAAGGTATGACCAGATTTGTTTTGCAGGTCTTTGGGATTGGTATGAAAGTCTCGAGCTTTTTGCCTGCTGGAATCGAGGAAAATGTCAGGTTTTTGCGGGGACTTTGTGCCTCAGACAAAAGTAAATACAGACCAGATAATCCTGACTTGAATTCGCAAATGCTTTAGATTTTAACTAGAAGCATTGCAAAATGGTTATCTGAAATATGTTAATGAAACTGTGTATATATTACTGTTTTAATTATCAAAGGACTGGTATTGACCGGCGAGAAATTTTTTCTTCTAGGCAACACCACAAATTGCAATACATGCATCATAGTACCTGTTAGAACCGTAACAGACCTAGTGGTTTCAAAATGCAGACCAATTGTAATTAAATAATAAATCATTATCGCTCCTATCGCAACTGTAATTAGAAGGTGAAATAAGAATGTGAATTAAATGAAAAACAAACAGAATTAGCAATCGGTTTAGCAGAGTTTGGTTCAGATAAGCCAGAGATGATCCTCAGAAAACCGTTGCAGCCAATGGCGAAGCCTCAGGGGTGTCAGAGAGGGGGGTTATTACCCCCCAATGTGCTAAAAATATGAAGGTCCTTCTAAGGTTTCATCTAAAATCTGAAGTTTCATCTAAAAAGTGAAATTTGAAGGGTAGGGGCAAGAACCCTGTCATCATCGTATCCCCCTCCCACTTTCTGGAGGCTTGCGCTACCGTTGGTTGCAGCCTCCAGCCAGATTATTGTATTGACCTTGTCCTTTACTAAGCCTTGGTGCCTTCAGCTGTTTCCTTCAGCCAATGTTGCATAATGCTCTTGACAACACTCTTCTAGCAGTTGCTTGTTTGAAATTAATTGCATTTAATTTCCACAATGCGATTTTCTCTCCACATCGTATTTTTTCTGTCATTTTTCCTTTCATCCTTTGGCTAACATATCAGATAAATATGGCAGGACTAAGCCAACCACTGGAATTTCATGAATTAAAGATTCTTTTCTTGCTCACCACTAAGTGATCAGGTCTTTTGTTGCACATTTTTTAGGTTTGTTGGTTTTTTTGTTATTATCTTCCATTTTACTACTTTCTCCTATTACTCATTTTGTAAATTATTGTGGTTTTCTGGGCTCCACTTTCCAACTTTCACTTTTTTCAAATAAAATTCATCAAATTCTTATGGTTTCGAGAAACTCAACTATATTAATTTCATTTTTGGTCCATTAACCCACATTTTTGAGGAACTTAGGGGATCAGTGCCACAATTCTGCCAACTTCTTTTTTATTTTTGAATTTTAAAGTTTCACATTATGAATTAGTTATTCTGCTTTACAACTATGCCTTGTGATAAGTCTAATAATCAATTTGTAGGTGGATCGGAGGGATGAAATTCGCGAAGAGCTTCAAGAGTTGCTGTCACTGGCCTTAGATGAAGACCAAAAAATGGAATCACAGGAGAAGACATTAAATGAAGAGGAAGCCACACAGGATGCAGATGATGATGATGATGACATAGTTACTCAGGAGAAAAAACAAGCTCAGCAAGAAGATGTCATTGATGTTAAACTTGAAAGTCAAAAATCGAATGAAGATGCTGTTATGGAATCAGAAAATGAAATTCAAGAAAATTTTGAGAAGGAAAAAGACAAACAACCCAAAGAAGGTTTGAGCAAATTAAGCATTAATTATATGTTTTTTTTGCAAAAAATCATTTCTCGTTCTTTGATTTTTCAGTACCATAAAAATAAAAGATTTGGCTTAAAATTTATGCAAGAGGTGAACTATTCAAATTACTGGCAAGCTGAGTGCTAGAAAAATTTGCTTTGTTTGAAGTTTGGTGGGCCGAATTTCCTTTATGGAAATATGATCAGGTTCATGTTACTTGCTTGGAATTGTTTCAGGGTTCATGTTACTTGCTTGGAATTGTTTCAGTTGTCTTTCTTCTCTTGAACTGAATCCAGACAGCATAGACAATTTATGATTTTCTCTCAATTTCAAAAAATCAAAAAACACTTAATTCTCAATAGCACCTCATTTTATGTTCTGAGATTTGATGGGTTATTACATGGTGGTCCGGTACTTCAGTTTTGTAAAGTTCCAAAGGTTTCATCTTATTGAAACAAACAGATTTTTTATTTTCTTCTTGTTGTTACTAGGCCAAATTCAACAAAAAACAGAGGTGAACGAAACTGATGACAGAAAAGTTGAAAAGACTGGAAAGAAGAAAGGTAGCAAAAGAAAAGTAGAAAACCCAAAACATTGGAAGCAAATGCATTTTGCATTAAGAGTCATAGAAGGCCATCACCATCCTTTGTGTGCTGTTGATTTTAATCAAGATATCATAATTTCTGGAGGGTTTGTGATTCTTTATCTGTTATCATTCTTGATCTGGCTCCTTCGTAAAATTGAGATTATTTGTGTAGATAAAGACCTATGGAAAGAGACTTGACCCAAATGAGAAAAGAATTAGTTTCCAAGCCAGCTTTCTTAGACCTTGGAAGAATGTTCTCTATTCATGCTCTTTTCTCGATTATTATTTTAGAAATATTCTCACTGGGGGCAGATGGCTTCCATAGCTCTCATAGAGTTCTATTCATCTGTTCTTCAGCAAAATGCATTTTTATAGTTTTCTTAATTAGTTATTTAAAGATCTGAAACTAAAGTATTTTTGTTTAAAGTTAAAGTTTGAAGATTTGAAGTTTCGAATGGGTACTCATTCATATTTCATCTTTTCATGTGATTTGGCCCCACACCTTATTATTTATTTCCTGTCTATATCTTTTGGTCATTATCTAATGTTCACATTCTCTGTGGAGTGTCAGAGAAAAAGTGTATTTCTATTTGTTAATTTATGATCCTGTAATTTGGTGCAATGAAAACAGAACCAAATGATTGTTCAACGATCCAAACATTGTCATCAGCACTATGTGTTTTGGCTGATAAGAACATCTCCAATGTTGTAAGTGATATTTTAGAATTTTCATTCAATCATTGAGCTTTTACAGAACAGAATTGTGACCTTTCTATTACTTTTCATCATTTTAAGGCATGACACAAGTTTGAAAGTCTGGAATGCAAGCAATTATGAAGAGGTATTCAGTTTGGGTGGACATACTGGCAGCATTTCTGCAGTTTTGCTTATATCTGAAGAGAAAGCTGTTACTGGTTCACAAGATTGCTCAGTTCGCATATGGGATGTCAAATCAGGTACAAATTTACTTGTAAAAGAGATATTTCCTTTCAAGTGAATTACTTGATTGTGCAACAACCAGGGCCTTTGCTAGATGTCCTATTTCATAGGGATGTTGATGTTGAATTTGCCGACAAAATGGACATGCAATCTTTTATTTGCCAACAAATCAGCAAAATTTTCCCATGAAATATTTCTTCATGGCTTACAATTGCCTTGTTTTTGAAACACATTTTTCCCTTAAGGGGTGTCACACCCCCCAGTCTACTGTACTGTAGCTAACAATAATTAGCAATGGAAGTTATTATATACTTCATGTCTAAATTTACTAACCTCATCCTCCATTGCATTAATTACTTCATTGTTTGCATAGCAATATATTTATAACATCTGGTTAGTTTGAATTGCAAGAGTTTGAATAGGACAAAGTCTATTATTAATTGTATGGCAGTTTTGATGTCAAAATTGATGAAACCATTGAAACAACTTAGTTCCAATTATGCGTATTGCTTTCATTGAGACAAGTTTTTATTTTGGAAGTAGAATTCGACATATTATTTTTTAGGAAAAAGTCTGTCTTCAGTCTATGTTTACAATCCAGTTACGTGTTTGGCTCACAACAGCAATGGAATCCTGGCCATTGGAAATGGTTTGTCAGCCTTTCTTCTTGCTCAATACAACTTCATTTACGAACCTAACCCATAAAATAATCACCCTTTACTGGAAAAAGTGTAACCGAATCTTTCTCAAGCAAAAGCACAAGTTTTGAGGATTATAAACTTTGAAATAAATAAAAATTTTCAATGGAAGCTAATGAATTTTGTAAATTTTGACAAACGTTTCTCAAATCCTTGTTCAGAATAAGTAATCTAAGGACAGGGAAAAGTAAAATTGTGAAAAGTATAATGTTTCATTGAAAAATGCATTCTACTTAAAGACGACAGAAGTCTTAATATTGATTTAAATATTATTTCCATGCCCTATTTTATTACTTTACTGATTGATTGAACGTGAATTGTTAGGCAGGCAATTTCGCACTTTTCCAAAATCATCTACTTGATAATACTCTTGTTTTTCCATTTTAGAAGGTGGAAAGATCGACATTTATAACATTGAAAAGGAAGCTCTAACAATTTCAACAAAAGCGTTTGATGAACCTCTTGTATCCTTAGCTGTAAGTTATTATTCTATCTCTTACTATTTAACTTAACTTACAAAAATGGCAGGGAAATTTCATGAACTTTTACTAGTTCGAAAGAACATTAGAGACATTGTAATTAAACCTATAAAAGGTGAAGTTTCTATAATTGAAACGTGTTCATGATGTCACAGAAGGCTCACATTTTAGCGGGGCTTTCGATCAATCGGTTTAGGCTGGGACACCGTGTTGAACGAGACGTGCCCAGAAACAGTGTAAACCGGCCCGATGTTTTTCTCTTTTCAATATGAAAAGTAGCTAGTGAAATAAGCTCTTTTTCTCTCATTTCCTCCACGGTTCCTTTTTTCTTCGGGAGTTTTCACTTTGGTGAGCTTGACCTCAGAGGCTAAGTTTAAACGAGATCAGACAGCTGACTTTCCTTCCGAGGCGGTACAAAATCAGCGAACCGCAGGACTTTCGTAGCGTATCAAAAGTGATACTGTTACTGTGTCAACATGGCCTAACTATCATCACTTTTTTTATTTTCATCGCTCTCCATTGCAGTTTATGGATGATGGTAAACTGGCCTGCGCATCTGCTGATGGCGTAGTCAAAACCTTCGAAATCGGAAACACTGAGCTGATAAAAGTCACGGATACATATGACGATATAACTTCAATAACATCGTTCAAGAATGACGTAAGCACTGCCGATACGCCAGATACTAGTATGCTTAATCTGCCGCTGCGCAAGATTAATTGCATTGCTTCTTTCAAAACCATGATATTCTGGGGAGATGATGGATACAATGTGAAAGCCTTTGAAATCGATAGTGGTGAGTTTTGTTGGCTGGTAAAGATACAAGAACACATTGCAAACGCGTGTGTGAGTGAGTGAGTGCGTGTGTGAGTGCGTGAGTGAGTGCGTGAGTGAGTGTGTGAGTGAGTTAATCATTTATTAATTAATTGATAAGTGTTTGAGGGAGTAAGTGGGTGAGTAAGTCAATTATTGACTGATTGATTAATTGGTTGATTGATTGATTGATTGATTGATCGCGTGAGTGATTGATGGATTGAGTGTTTGAGCGAGCGAATGTATGAGTTAGTGGATGATTAAGTTATTGAATAAATGATGCCATCAATCCGCCAATCAACCATCGATTCACTTGAAAGGTGTGCAAAATTTTTCCCTTCTAAATGCAAAATTTTTTAATGATTTGACATCCCACAGGCTTAATTTGATATCTTTTTCTTTCAAGGGAGAGTTATTAAACTCAGAAACAATTTAAACGAATATAGCCCAACTGATGCAATGACAGTACTGAAGGATGGTGATACTGGTTATCTTTTCAGCGCTGGATTGGACATTGACACTGGTTCTGGCTATATCAATGGTATATATCAATTCTTTATATAATATTCACCTTATCTCTGGAAAACGCTGTCAAATCAAAGCTATTATTTCATGCGCTTTGCTGGGAGAGTTATGATACTCTTAGGAAAAAGATCTTCTTGCATGTAATTTCACTTCATTATTTGTTTTATTTTCCGTGGCTACAGACGCTTCTCGAGCCATAAGTTATTTAATTTACTGCCACTTTTTTATTGGGTTTTTCTTGATCATTAAAATTGCATATAGTTGTTAAGAGTTGCTCCAATTTTCTCGTTATTTTGTAACTCTTTATTTGAATTTTAGGTAGTTATAATTTCATTTATAGACACTATAGAAAAATTTGCCTACTTTGGATAAATTGACAGTAAAGATAGTAATGCTAAAGTAGAAATGTAGCTGTGTACTAATTTGAAAGGAAAACACGCCTTATAGCGGTCATATAGCTCTTGCAAGAAGAAGCTTTTTTTATACTTGGGCAAGTGACCCTCCTCCCAGAAGCCACCTCCCTCGTCTGGTATTGGCTGATAATTTTCATTATATTTCCAAGTTCGAAAGCTGCCGGAGATGGATTACCTTGGGACAATTTCAGATGGCACCCTAGGACACGTGAGTTGTATTTCGGCGTCAGTTGTTGGCGGAAAGATTTACATAGTTACTGGCGGATCGGAGCTGAGGGTTTGGAGTCAGGCGAATAACGGAAAAAAGAGACGAGCAAGGTAAAGTTTGCACTGTTTAATTTTTTTTCAAAAAGTGCAGTATCTTCAAACTTACGGGTAGTCACAAAAGCCTCACACTGTTTTTCAATACATTACTGTTTTGATTTTAGTGATGAACTTGCGGACGTCATTCCATGTAAGTTCGTTTGCTCTTACAACAAAGCCCGTGACTCTGAGGAGGAGGAAAGTGAATCCGAGGCAGAAACTGAAAACGAGTCTGTCAAAGTTGCGCCAGCAGAGATGGTAGAAGAAAAGAAGTCTTGGTGTGTTATACAATGAGGGAAGTGACTGGTCTCTATAGCTAGGTTTTTTATGCCTTTATTGAAAGAAACTTTTGATGGTGTATTGTATCGTCAGTGCGTGTTTTAACTTGTACATACACAGAGCGTCTCGAAGTTATCACTTAAAACTTCTTATGACTGTAACGTATCTTAATTATCTTTTCCAAGACTGCATTTTTTCAGTTTTACGCGAAATTTTTGGACGTACACGCGCCTTTCCCTCGCAACGCGTTATTATCGCGTTTATATTCTTAAAGTTATTAGTATTCATGAAATTAATGCCGTACGCACTAGCCCTTATCTGACAGTACCTTAAAATCCTTTCGGATGCTAGGGTGCTGAAGAATCTTCCGAGTCAATTACCAATACCAAAGTCCAAAATACGTACATGCCTGGTGCTGAGTTGCGCGATGCACGGAATACTAAGTCCTGCGTGCTTTTCAATCGTGCAAGACAAAGAATGCAGTCTAGTTCTTTGCAATTTTGCAGTTGAACTGCATGTGACCGGCCTAGCCTAGTTTATCTCTCATGAAATTAAGAATTAAATGTGTCATCTTCCCTTGAATTATGTAAAGTAGTTTATCGGGGGAAAGTTGCAACAGCCTCGTTTGAGGTCCCGAAACTGCACTTCGTTTTATAAGAATCTGGCTGATAAGGAAGAGGTACTCGGCTCCACAAAGTTTAGATATTTCAACAATGAGGCCCCGTTCAAACTAATCCGTTTTCATTTTGATTCACTTTTTCCTCTTAAAACGGAGTTATTTTTCCACCCTGCTTTTACACTGCTCCGTTATATATATAATGAGACGAATATTACAGGATATACACTTCAACAAGTAAAAACTGCTGTTTTCAGATAAAAATGGATATCCTTCAATTGGTTTCTGCGCTTGGCCTCAAAATCGCACCTATTTTTCTCTTCATGAAATGTTGTTTGTTCAGATTCCTCTGTTTTGGTGTTTTGGTGTTTTGGTTTTGATATTACAAATATGCCTATTTGTTGAGCTCCATTTTCCAGGTGGAATAATGTAAACGCTATTCCAAATACAGATGCACATTTTCATGCAAAAATGGGTTAGTGTGAACAGGGCCTGAGTTTGTCAAAGCTTAGAAATAACACAACTATATATTGTTGCAGAAATTCCTTCTATGCCTTAGAAAACAAGTGTATTCAAATCTCAATGACTTAATGTTGTCGAAAATTTAAAAGAACTTCATAGTACTTGAAAGTGTTATTTAGTTTATAGCATTAAAATGCTTCATAGGCAGTGAGATAAGATAACAAGTTTCTTATAAGAAATTCTAAAAAATTTCGTTACTGAAATCCTGTGCTTGCCTGGAAAGTTTGAGTATTGAAGCCATTCCTAACTTTCTTAGATAGAAAACGTTTATGATGAAAATACCGCCAACTAGAGGGAACGATGAAATGATTGTGAACGCTCCGGGTATCTGAAATATCATGTAAAATTCCAATAAAAGTATGATGACTTCTGCTTAGGTTTATGAAAAGATTAATGTATTAACATAAAAAAAACATTTGAAATCATCAAAAATCAGCTTTTAAAGTTGCTCATTAGGATATCAAATTATTGTTAAAAATGCCAAAATGAATAATTTTTCTTGTGAAATCTGCTGTAACGGATTTATAGCTCACAAAAGACCGGAATTAGATCGCGGGGAAGGGGGGGGGGAGGGGGGAAAAATGCCAAAAGCTACAGCAAAATCAGATCGCGAAGGCCGGGGGGGGGGGGCAAAAGTGCCAAAAACCAACAACGAACATCCACTCTTTTGTTTTGACTACAATTAAGGTCATTCACCTCCCTGTTCCTCTCCAACCATCCAACCCTAGGCCCTTCATTACCTTGGACCATAGGTGAGTAGTACGTGCATAAAGAACACTAGGAAGGTTAGGAAAAAGTG
Source organism: Catostylus mosaicus (assembly GCA_964019065.1). Classification (NCBI taxonomy): domain Eukaryota; kingdom Metazoa; phylum Cnidaria; class Scyphozoa; order Rhizostomeae; family Catostylidae; genus Catostylus; species Catostylus mosaicus. The sequence continues at coordinate 2,114,814 of OZ025200.1, forward strand.
GGGCCAAATTGTGCCCCCAATGTAAGGTCAAAAGTTTCAAGAGTCTGATTCTTTGCCAAGAGATAAAATATGGTGCAAAGGATGCAATATTTTGCCTAGAAAGTAAGGCCAAAGGCCTAAATTTTTGCAAAACAAGCCGGTTTCGAAAAACAGCTCTTACAACCATCCTGCCCCTCCTACTATAAGAAAAATTGGGCTGGCATTAGTAAAAGAATTGGCTTTAAAAGAGAAACTGAAAATGGGCGTATCAGTGGCCTGGAACTTAGGAACACCAAAAAACGTGTGTCGTTTCTCTGATCAAAATGCAGTCAAAAAAGCTTTTCTATTAGTGGGGAGACTGCGAAAAGGCCTTGACGCACAATTAGAATTTAAAAATTTCAATTTAAATCCCGCCTCGAACACTCCAGAACATAAAGGAATCAAATTCACTTCCATCTGTCGACTGATCCAGAAGTTTTAGCTACATTAACACCACTATTATTCAATGTATTTTTAGGTTGCACATTTGTAGGATTTCTTTCCCTTTGTACAGGGCAGCTTGGACAACAATTTATGTAGATGATATTGATTACTTTAACCAGAGTAAATAGTTAAAAATGAAATGAAAGGGGCCTTTTCGGTGACAATTTTAATGCACGAAAAGAGGAAACATAATTAACCATTCACTGCTTTTTGAAGACTCCCCAGAATGTTGCCTAATTAAAAATTAGGGAGCATCCAATATTTCTGGCAGGTAGAGGGCTGGGTGACCTTTTTGGGCATCTATTTTTGTTAAAAAGAATTTGGGGGCCTTTACTTTGGAATAAATTTTCTTGGGGGTCTCCGATTTCATGTTTTTTACAATTGGAACTGGCAAACCAATCTGCTTTGAAATAATTAGAATGAATGATAAGCTTGTTATATCGACAATAAATATAAATACGATACACTGGCATAGTGAAAAGTTTTAAATTGAATAAAGGGGGCCTGAAAGTTTTGAATTGAAAAGATTTGGGGCCACAAAATGTTTAGTTTTGTTTGTTGGGCCCCAAGAAACTACTGGGTTTTTTTGAAAAAGCAACCAGCCCCCTCCCCGCCAAAAAAATGGACGTTCCATTTGGCCTTCTTTAGAGGGAAAGTATGAGGTGACAAAAGCGCCAGCCACAGTTTGATGGAAGATATTTCGCCATTTCTGTTAAACATCCTAGAAAGTTCTTACAGTCAAGAAATGCAAGGACAACGTACTATTATCAATTGACTTAGTCATATGTAGTTACATAGAAAGATTTATATCAATTCTAGCTATTTTAGTAATAAAGTCTTCTTTATCTGCTCTACATAATATATCAACGTTCACTGCTATAGTTTCACATGGATACGACAAGCCAGGCACAATTTATCAATTAACAAGAGCGTTGAATGATGCTTTGGTGGTGATGGTCTGGAACACAGGCTATTTATATCAGGCGGGTCTATATCAGGCGGGCAGGCCCGGTTAGCCGGGCTGTCTCACCTTACGTGATATCTGATATCACAATTGGTTCTTTTGCTAAATCTAATTAAGTTATATTAGAGGGAGGTAAGCCCGGCAATGCGAGGTCCGTGCTTTGCAAGGTGAGATCCGTCTAAAGTGGAATGAAACTTCCCCATGTAAACGCGCGATTTGGCGAGCCATTTGTTGGCTGGCAATTTCATGGGCTGGGATATTCCCTAGGTAAACACGAACCGAAGACCATCTCACCAAAGTGAGCTGGCCCGCCTAAAATTTGAAAGTCTACAAATAAAGAAAAATATTCTTCAAATCAAATTGAAATAACAACGAACAATTAATTTGAAAAAGAGACACATTAATTAGCTAGTGGTATCTGGCAAGTTTTCGTTTTTAGCATGCATATTGGGTGTTAACAAGGCAGGCAAAGATAGGGTGCGATTTTAAACCTATCCCACCGAATATTTAGCTCAACTCTTTCTATTCTTCAATTTGAGAGCCATTATATTATGGCCCTTTTGGGGCAAACTGAACTCAACTAATCAAACATAACAAATTGCAAATATATTTGAACGCTTTGCGTCCAAAATCAACTACAAAAGCAGCTTTTATTAATACAACAGTTTTCTTCATATTTTTTCCTTTACTAGGACTAATTCCATAGCAACGGGGGCAGTGGGGGCATTTGCCCATTTGCACTTTCTGCTCTAAGAAAATATGCCCAATTCTTCAATTCTGAAACTTCTTTGCACCACGCGATATAATTATACCCCATTGCACTGGGATGCAGCAGGCGTCCTTGCTTATTATTATATTGCAGTCAAGGGCTGTAGCTACCATGGGGTGTGGGGGGGGGGTGTGACACCCCAGGGAAAAACTTTGTTTAAAAAACAAAGCGGTTTTGGCCATGGAGGAGCATTCGTTGGCAAATTTCCCTAACTTGTCGGCAAATAATGGATTGCACAGCTATTTTGTCAGGAAATTCATCGTAAACACACCCCTGAAACAGGACATCTAGCGACAGCCCTGATTGCTACTTATAAGAAATTAAAATTCACAAGTCCTTCTTAAGGAATAAAAGCTACAAAATTTCATACTATAATTGATTATAAAAGAAATAAAAACATATGAATTGTTTTTAATAAGGATTATTTCTTTGCTAAGCAAGGTGGTAGGATCTTCATCAGGAAAAGAACTTTTAGTGAAAACACAACGTTTGGTCTTCAAACAGGAAACAACTAACGTCTCTTTCGCTTGGGAGGCAAAAAATAAAAGTTGCTATGAATAAAATTGGCATGTCTATGATCGTGGATAGCAAATGGGGAATCTATTGATGGATGACTACTAGGATAGGCCAAGTGGTGCACATCCTTTTCCTATTTTAAGAGCTAGGGCGAAAAATAGAGCTTTTGGTCAGTATTCAAAGGTTCATACTCTGAGGACTGTCCAATGAAAATAGAACTCTTCATTATGGTAAACTATGCTTCCGCATTCTGAGGGTAATTTTTAAATTTCGACAGCATGAAGAACGAGATTTTTTTTAGATTTGAACTTCATAAACATTGCTTTTCCCGTAGAACATGTTCTTTTATCAAAATGTTATATAAGACAGCAGTACTTGGTTTAGTTAAAAATTAAGAAAGTTTTGTAACGTTTATCCAACATAAGACATTATGCAACCACGTCTTTTTTAAAATTTATTTTCTATTCCATAAAAAACAGGCACCAAATCTCAATTTTGTCGAAAATTTCAATCTTCAAAGAATTACGGGCTACTTTAACATGCTCGAGGCAATCAGGGAAAGAATAAAAAAATTTTGTTATGAAAGATCAAAGAGCAGTTCCGTGCTGAAATCCAGCTATTGCTAAGAACATTTGAGTACTGGGATCATTGCAAACCTTAGTAAAACTTATACAAAGAGAGTGAGTACCTTTGCTTTTAGACAACAACTCCTTGGAGAAACTGAACAAAATCTGCAGGCCCAGTATTAACTCATATTGATTTTGTTTAATCTCCATTAATACTGTGCGGTGACCATCTTTCCTTAGGGTCAAAATAAACCCATAATTTGTCAAGCAAACATGTTATTACACCTCATAATTGGAAAAAGAGATGAAAATACCTTGGGGGTTGATGCAGGAGATACACTTGCTCTTTTTATTGATCTCTTTCTGTCTTGAGAACGAGTTTTACCAAAACTTTTCGAGCCTAGAATTTCCTTTGCTTCCTGCATATGAGAGATGAAAAAAGGAAGATTCAAAAAAGTTGAAACACTTTAAAACAAAATTGCACTTGTAAATTAACAGGAATCACTTTTTATTATGCCATGACCTTCTTGTGACAGGTAAACAAGAATTTGCACAAATCACAAAGTTTATCAATGCACAAACTCTTTACCACACAAACAAAATTGAGATTGTTAATTTTTGGCAAAACACAGATTCATATTCAAACAAATAATAGTGATTAAAATTTAAAATAATTTAAGATGAGCTTACATTAATAGTAGCCATCATGTTTGGAGTCTTTCTAGGTTTTATTTTCACATTAGTTGAATCTGGACTAGCAGCATTTTCATCATTTTTACCAACACTCTCTTTATCTGCCTCCGCTTCTTCATTCGGCTAATGAAAAGGAAAGGTCATTATATATTTCTAATTCTAAATCAAAGAACTGAATAACTGTGTAGAAAATGCTATATAACAGTGTTTTAAAAGTGGTTAAAAGAAAGAACTGGATAATTTAATAGAATAGAAGGCACATAACTTCTGCAATTTGCTCTTAAAAGAATTATCAGAAGATGAAAAGATGCAGTTTTGTTTTTCATTCTGTTTGCTTCATGATCAAAAGTCAGACAAGAAGTTCTTCAACCCATCTTTCCCAAAAGTCAATGGAACACCTATTAAAACATATGCTTCACTGATCGCTTTGTCATTTCCATGATGATATCACCCCCTCCACCCAATTAAGCAATGTTGGTTTTCAAGGTTATTAAGAGTAATACCTTAACTTTTGCTTATGATTGATTTCAGTCAAAAATTGGTCACACAAGGTGGTTTAATCAGACATTTGTTTTTAGGGGAGATTGGGCACTGCAGAGATATTTTCTCATTAAGATTTGCTCAAAACATAGAATTGTATATATTAATAATAATTCTTCTAGCCAATAAAATGACCGCTATCAAGAACTATAGGAAGAAGTCAGAAATTAATTTCACTATAAGGTATGTTACATTTTTATTAACTTAAAAATTGATTTTATGCAAGATAACAAAAGACCAGCAATTAAATCGGGAGGCAGAAGATTGAAACTTTAAGATGAGCGCAGACAAACTTCCTTGTTAAAAGCCTTACCACATCTGTGTCTTTTTCTTCTTCTTCAATTTTAGTCTCATCTTGAACAGGTGGGTCAACTTTGGATGTTAAATCAACAGATTCAGGTTCTTTTTCATCCATATTGCTAGAATCTGCTTCAATTTCAATTTTCTTTCCAGTTACAGTCAAATCTTTGTCTTTTACTTGAGAAGTTTCCTATATAATATATTTCATATATTTTAAACAATACACACAAATGAAGAATATATATTTAATATGTGCTCAAATTCAGTTAGAAAATGAACAAATCTTAGAAGGTGAGATACTTAAATGGAAGTTAGTAAACATAAGTCTACATGTGGGCTTTGCTTGTTTGAATAACCCTACTGAAATTTAGCGTCATTATTATTCCCAAGTAATGTATGAACCAAGCAATCATGCCAACCCTGGTGGTAAAATATAATCTCTGGCGTTTTCCCAACGAGTTCTGGTTCCTTTAAAGAAGACAGGCTTGTAAATTTTTTCTTGACTTTGGTACAAGTAGCAAAAATCCTAAATAGATTTATATACTTACTAAATCTGCAGTACTCATTTTATGCTTTCTGTGTGCCTTTGAATCTATGAAATTAGTCAGCAGAATCAAAAAATAATAAATTATCTTCAGTTAACCAATGGGAAAATGAGTTTTAATCATGTAAGTAGTAGTAGAAATGGTAAGCAGTCCCACAGGTAAATCTTGAGACACACCTGCTATGGCCGAAGAAATTTATTAGATGCTTAGTCAGGACTGCTTCTCACTCTGCAAGACAACCATTTTGTATGCAATATTGAGTGGCTGGGGCATACTTTTGGTCTATTTACAAACTTTTTTGATAATCATAAAATGGTTGATAATCATAATATTAGACAATGATGGGCGACGAAAACTAGGACATAACCAGGGCTGCCTGTCAAAAAGCAATTATTGTTCCTTCTGCCTTCAGAAAGAAAGCCTAATATTTTAATTTTGCACGTGTCTTGCCCTCATTTCACTGCCTTACCCCCTTGCTCTAGATAGAGTGCCGTAGGGTTGCCAACCTTCCTTCAGGACATTACTGCCAAAGAGGCAACAGGAAATATCATTAATTAGCAATTGGCAGTGCAGAAAAGCTTAATTCATTTACTTTACTTTTACCTTTCCATTGCCATATCCCACTTTCCCCGGAGCGGAGCAGGCGTAAAAAATTTCACAACACCTGCTCCCTTTGTGGGTCACGTAGGGAGAATACGCTGATAGAAAAATACAGGTTCGGTTTCTTTTGTGTACAACAATTAAAAGCTTTCAATCATTTTGCTGTAAACCTGCAATTAAACTGTTGTACTACAATTAACATTGCAACCGCAGTTCCAACTTGCATAGCTACTTGCACTTTTGAGGTCGTGTGAGCAAAAGAATGAATTCAATTAACAGGCCTAAGTTACCGGGCAAGGGCATGCTGCAAACTACTCAACTACACGGGAATATTTATGTGAATAAAACTAGTTAAAAATACTTTTACTTATATACCTGGCTTTTATTCTTCTTTGATGAATATATTGCTGTATTTTTAGGGAAATCGCAGGATTTTTTTACACGTTGAGAGTATTAATATCTCCAAGGCAGACAGATGAACAACATGCGCGCGCTGTCCTTTGTTCTCAAAACACAATATGCAAGGTAAGCAGGGTAAAACAAAAAGGAATGAGGAGAAAATGGTAGTGCACTTCCAAAGTAACAAGAAGTTCTTCAAGAATATCAAAGAGTCAAAATTGTTTTGTTTATTACTTTCAAGACCTGAAATTTTTGTTTTCTGATAACATGGTAGCCTTAATAGAATTTAATGGCAACTCTAATATTTACTAAGATCTGTGACTGATTTGTTCATTTTTTTTCTAATAATGCAACCAGATATATCTTCATGAAATAACCATAATTTCAGATTCTGTGATAATATTTCAAATAACAATTAACAATTAGAATTTTAATAAAAATTAAAATCAGAAGTTGTAGAGGCAATTTCATTTGTAACAACTAAACAAATTCAAGTTAAAGTTAACTCTTCATTAAATACTATCAACAAGGTAGAAGGGTTTAGGTGGATTTTGGTGTCAGGTGCAAGGTGGGTCTAAAGAAATTAAATTAGCTATAATAATGTAAACAATAACATCTATAAGTTAACAACTTTCTGCATGTCCCCTATCTGTCAATCATTTCTCTTTATACATCGTTTCTTGTTCTCAGGTTAAATACCCATCATATGTTTCAACAGAGTAAGAAATGTCTCTATGTACAAAGTTTTCTCCCCAAAGAGGTCAAAAGTTCCTTCCACAGGTTCATAACTTCATGCCTCAACTTCTTTGACTGCCTCTTTCTCATCTGATTCTGCCAGTTTTTGTTTCTTTAAAAACTCTTCTCCTTCCTGGAAGAAAAAGAATATTTGTCATTCCTTTATTGAAAAATAAATCTATCAGAATAAATTGGAAAGCGTTGATCAGCATCATTATCATCATCATCACAATCATCATTATCATAATCATCAACTTCATCAATCATCATCAGCATAATCTTCATCAATCATCATCATCATAATCATCACCTTCAACAATCATCATCATAATCATCATCACCTTCATCAATCACCATCTTCATCAATCATCATCATCATCATCAGCATCATCTTCATCAATCATCATAATCATCATCAACATAATCATCATCACCTTCATCAATCACCATCTTCATCAATCATCATAATCATCATCTTCATGATAATACGTCATGATCATAATAACATAAATGAACTTGCAATGCTAACAAGACATTTCAGGCAAAATTTACCTGTGCTGTGACTTCCATTGTGCTTTTTCTTTTCAGTTTTGCACCTTCATCTGCCTCATCTTTTGTTCCATTAGCATCTGGTTTTTGTTCTCCTTCACTTACTTTCATTGCTTCTTCTATTTGTTTTGCTTCACTTCTTGTTCCATCTACCACACCGCCATTGGCTGCTAAGAGTGCTGCTCCTTCCTGTAGCAAGCAAAAATATTTTCTTTGTCATCTTGGAGGGGGAATTTTAAGTTAGTCAAAAACAAACTTACCAAATCTCTTGGTGAATCGCTTGGTATATTGGTATATATTCCTGCAGCCTCCAGCAATTGATCATTTGAAATTTTATTGACAAAAATAAGCTCACAGCTGTGTTTTTTAATAAATAACAAAATTGAAACAATGTAAATCATTTCCATTTAATACTACTTTCAGAATACGCAACATTGCTCAAAATCAGATATATATTATGCTTTGGCCAAAATTCTTGAAAGACAAGAATGCATTTCATTCAAAGAGGTTTTTGTTCTGTTACATAAACAACTCTTTACTATGCTATTAGAGATAACAATTTATTTACAAAACCAAAATGATTTTATCACATTATTTACAAAAGACAGATTATACCAATAAGAATTAACTGCGACCCACCTTTGCAGTAACTTCCATTGTTGTAGCTCTTTGCATAGCAGGTTTATCATCTTCATCATCTTTGCTGTCATCTTCTAATTTCGCTGTTTCACCTCTTGTCTTTCCTAATTCAGCACCATCAAGAATTTCAGCCCCTTCCTAAAAGCATCCAGAAGGCATAGGATGAAAACGAGTGCAGCTTATTTAACATTAATCAAAAACATGTAAAAAAGGCATCGGCACTACGTGTGCTGCCACTTCCACCGACCTGCATGAACAAAAAAGAATGCACCCTCTCCAGAACGTCAACATATATGCAAAATGTACATTAATCGAATAAATCTTAAGTAGCCACTGCAGTTCTTGACATTAAATGATTGACATGGATGCAAAAGACAGACCCCCCAAGTCATAAATAATAGTAAAGAGGTGATGAATACGAAACAGAAAAACATAAAACACACACAAATAACGATCGTCAAATTTATATGTATATTCTCTTGATCGAAAGAGAAACTCTTTGATAAATGGTATGAAGAACTTTTCAATTTAAACTCCTTGCGAAATCATCAAATCAATGTGTTTTGACCGAAAGGGATTCTTCACCTGCTTTTTTGCAACAAAAGAACACAATACGATTTCGCCGCAAACATGTCATTTCACGAGGGAAATTAAACAGAACTTTGGTCACGACTCTCCTGCTTAGGCTTGATTTGATAACAAAGCTGCAATTATAAATTATTTCACTAATATTTTGCACGTTTTCGTGCAGTGCAAGCAAACAAAAAACAAAAGAAATGCGGTAATTCTGGTAACGGCAAGACTTAAGCCTGAGTGCATGAAAAGAGCGGGAAATTGATGCTTCTTTAACGCAATGGTTAGGATACTGTGATCAACATTTTCATCTAAGTTACCTTAGCAGTTGCAGCCATAGTCGTTGTTCTTTCCATTTTTGGTGTAGCTTCCTTTTCATTCTCAGTTTCCTCTTCAATTTTCTTTTGTTGTGCTCTGGTTTTCGCGTCTTCGTCAACTTTACCTAATTTCTCTAAGATTGCATTTCCTTCCTGTAACGAACAAGTTTACACTATCAAAATTTATGAAACAGAATAGGAAGGTAGGATATGTAAAGTGTACATATAAAATGGAATTATTCGCAAAATGCTTCAGTCATCAAAACATGAGAGTTTATAGTTTACAAACGAACCTCAGCTGTAGCGACCATGGTTGAGTCTCTCTTGAGCTGGTGAGTTTCTTCGGCCATTTTAACGTTATATGAAGTAAATTTCTTTTAGATAAGACGGTGAAAAGCAAGGTAAAGTTGTAAACTACGCGAATCAGAGAGTTAAAGCACACTTAAAGCACGTTGCTTTCGACAAAAGCGGCCAGCTCGATGAGGAACTTGTGTGAAAGATCGGTAAAAGTTGATTGTCTTAGTTAATTCCTGGCGGGAATGTATTCGAAGCTGATTGGTCGAAAAGCCAGCATGTGACGTAAATCAACAGAGTCGCTAATTTTATTGGTTGAAATTTGTACATGTGACTTCACATTTTCCGGAAATCATTTGAATAGAACACATGAGACGGCTGTTTTATGAATTAAAATAGAAAGGCCATACCGCAATCCAGGGGGTAACGTTAGCATTCTGTACCACATCTAACTTAAAAATTCGACAGTAGAACAAAGATAAAATCACCATTCAATGGAAAATCATTTAAGGGAGAGGAAAAGAACAATTCAACAGCGGTGAAGAATCAATAGAGAAAAAAATGAAATAAACTTAAACAAAGAGAAGTGAAATGAACTAAAAACATATAACATCATTTCCCCCCTGTTTACTTTTAAAAGAGTCCGCTCCATATTGCCCCTGTGTCTTCGAGGAAATCCTTAAAAAAAGAAAACAAATCTGATTGTAATTACTAGAAAACAAAATTTTAATTAGACTTCCTGGCATTGTCTGACATAACGATATTGTCACGCGATGGATTTTCTCAAAACATTCTTTTGAATATTTGCTTTGGCGGGGGATGTTTAGGGCACCGGAACCACCGCAGATCCCCTGCACTAACTCAGGGGCGTTGGGGACAAGTACCCCGGTTTTCACCCCATTTCAGGAAATCAAAATCAATAGTGAACCAAAATTCAAATTCAAAGCCCTAAGTAAAACCAAATTCCAAAGATTGGATCTTAAAGAACCCGGTATTTATAGTGTAGAAACTTTGTCGTACTTCCCAGAAAATCCCAGAGGATCCAGTGTTAAATTCAAAAATTATATGTTTAAGGGGCGATTCCTTCTTACTTAGTTTAAACAGGCTAACGTTCCAAATGGGATTCATAAAACGAGAAGGGTTCCGTAGCTCTTCCAAACACTTTTAACAACTCTTCAACTTCCGCAGTCAAACACCACACAATTTTTCAAAAACTGGGATCAGAAAACTCCACATTCGTGGATTCAATAAGTCTATTGGTTAAAATTTAAGCCAATCAAAGTTTCATATTTTGCTTCTCTGCCAATCAAAATTAAGGATGCTCCTAACAGGTCCTGACATCTGCAAGAATTTCGCTATAAATATTGTGAAATTTTTTTTTTGGTGTCTGAAGTCATCAACGTGAAAGATTACAGAAGAAAAGCAAAATGTCTGGAAGAGGAAAAGGAGGAAAGGGTTTGGGAAAAGGAGGTGCGAAAAGACATAGGAAGATCTTGCGAGATAACATTCAAGGTATCACAAAGCCTGCAATCCGTCGTCTTGCTCGAAGAGGTGGAGTGAAGAGAATATCAGGTTTGATCTACGAAGAAACAAGAGGCGTGCTAAAAGTTTTTCTTGAAAATGTTATACGAGATGCAGTCACATATACAGAGCATGCAAAACGAAAAACTGTTACTGCAATGGACGTTGTGTACGCATTAAAACGACAGGGACGTACTTTGTACGGTTTCGGAGGATGATAAGTTGCTGTTGCTATATGAACATGTTTGCATGCCTAGGCCCGATTTTGCAAGCATCACGTGGAAGGTCTGGTGGTAGAAGATTGCAAAGGGACTTGAGTTTAAGGCATTAGGAACCGGTATAGAAATGTAAAAATCGATTATCTGCAATGTAACGGCATTTAAGAACTTGTGGGGCCTTAGTCCAAATTTTGTGGCTTGCCTGTCCACATCTGTGAGACTGCAAAAGATTACTCTCAGGCCGGAATGAAAGCAGTTTGCTTCATTTGTGAAATAAAATGTTTATTAAAGTTAGGTTTATTAATTAAAGTTTTATTTAAACTTATGTAAAATATCAACGGATTTTAAAGTAAAATTATTAAATATATGGCAGAAAATTTAAATTGTAGTTTTCTTTGCATTTAAAAGCTGCGAAGCTCCCAACGTTGCACGAAGAGGGGGGAATGGGAGTTCTATCTGGAATATATGGATAGATATAAAGCATGAATGATTGATATCTGCCATAAATTATATTGGATACAAAGTATTTACAAGCTAATTTGAAACACTTTCTACAAAGTCAATCCGTATATTGTTATCCTCATTTAGCTGTCAATGTGTACCAACTGCATGAATGCCAAAGGAACCTGAAATCATTAAATGGTCGGAAATTAGGATTTTACAAGCTGTTTTGGAACTAAAATAATACATCATACTCTTGGTTTCCTGATGAATTGTGGGGAGGAGGGTGGGAACATTTCTTATTGGAACAGAAAATGCATACAGCAAAGTCCAGCCTTTAAGAAACCATGTTATAAGAAACTCAGGTTTTGCTGAATAAAACACCTGAATACAAGAACCTGTGCAAGCTGATTCATATGCAGTTTCTTTTAAAAAGATACATTGTAAAAGTATGAGATGATTTATGCAGCTCAAAATGTAGAAATGCAAAAATGTTTCATTTTCTTCATAACTGAGTGTCAAAACACAGATAGAACATTTTATAGAAACATTTTGGAGAACTTTTTAAAGAAACATTTTAGTTGAAATGCATGGACACATTCATTTCTACTATCGATTAATACTTTCTTATACTGCTTTACGTTAGGTTAGGTTTTAGGTTTCATGTTTTTGGTTACACCCTTTAATTTATGCTGGACACACATTGATAACAGCTTTTCGTAAGTTAAAGTGTCTATCCAGTTTAAATATTCGAAATTATTATTATTATTTTTATAACTAAAAGGGGACCTGTGGCCACATCCAGATACAATTTTGCATTTCCAACTGGCATTTTGCACTTAAAAAATGTGTTGTGTTTGTGAGGTAACCAGACAACACAAAACATGACAAATGGTGTACTGGATTAAAGCACAAGAAAGATGATTTATGACTAAACTAACTAGAACTATAACAGATGATAAATGTATTCAGCCTCAAGGATTTACAAATTATTCATTTTGAAATGCAGCACTAGCTTGGCTATCTATATATACATATTTTAAAAACGTTTTTAACAATGATAACATAAAGCGTAAAATTTTTCATTGTTTCTTCTGTTATGGTATATATAACATGTTTTAAAAAAGTATATTTTCACATGAGAAACCAATCAGGCTGTTTTTGAGGAATTGGATTCTTAAAGGGGGTTCTTAATTGTAACACACATTTGGTGAAAGAAAAATTCTTTTCCCAATGAAAAAAATTTCAAACCATCCTTGATTACTTGAAATAATATAAGTTCTGGGGGTTGGAAAATATGAAAAATGGATATGCTTCCCCCCCGTTTATTAGGAACTAGGAGTTGATGTTTGTTAGCCTAGGCAAGGACTTTAAAAGGCACTTGGATATAGCGTGCCAAGGCCGTATTCATTTACCAATTACAAACTAAGAACCTCTAAGTAAGCAGAACAAAAGCAAAAATAGTGGGTCTGAAGAGATGAAGACGGTAATTTGATTTGCATATAATCGCGAGTGCCCTGTTAATGGGACCCAGGATAAGCCATGACACTCCACCGGGGGTTGAAGCATTTATTCTTACCTCTAAACGCTGCTTTTGTCAGCGGTAATTGGCTTTGACGCAAAATGTCTCCTCATTCTTCCCGTCTTTGTCATTGATAAACACAAGGATATCAATAACACCGGGGAATTGTTGCGGTAAAAATTCTAATATGATCTTGTGTGTTTGTCCACTACCAAGCTGTAAAGAAATAATAAGGTTTTAAATGTTATGTATTCATAGTTGGTAGAGAGTAGGGGGGGGGGGGGAGAAAACCTTTAAAATAATTTTCATGATCTATTGAAAAGTGAAGTGATTGAAGAAAAGAGGATATGCAGAAAGTAGCTACACAATATATGCCATATTTTATATTATTTTAAATGAATTACTCTCTTTAGATCCCTCTCTCAGCTGACCAAAATATTCCATCTCATTCTGACCAAAAGCCCCTATGCTTTAAAGGTGAGCATTTCCAATTGGAAATTTTCCATATCACGAATCTTCGAACTTGATTTCCCTCGCAAAAGCTCCCCTCAATCCCTCCCTACCTCCCTCCTTCCCTTTCCTCCTTCTTTCCCTTTACTCCCTCCTTCCCTTCCTCCCTTCATTTGATCTGAGAAACTGTGCCAAAGGAAAACTGATGCAGCTAGGGATGCCAACTCAAGACCTTATGCTTTGTTCAATACAGAGCTTCTGTCTGTCTCGGTTGTACACTCGCTTTTATAAAAGAAATTCAAGCGCATTTTGGTAAAACGTTTCTTAATTCTACACTTTAATCCTCCATGCTTTTGACATTCGATGCATTATCAAAAGTTTGCATCACAAAATCAAAACAACAAACCATAATTGCGTTGTCTCGAAAGCGTAGTAAATCCGATCGATTGCATTTCAAACTAAATGTCTTCTTCATTGGGTATGGATTGGTGTATGTTATGCTCTAGGGAAAGAAGAAATGAAAATGTTCCAATCTTTTAAATATAAAGTATTCTAGATGATGATAAATTGTTTATTTATTTATCATGTATGAATAAAAAAAGCGAGAAAATGTCCTTAAAATGTAAAAAATTTATTCCCATTAATTGAACAGATGCAAAGTCTCGTGTGAATAGCTAACCAACGCGCTTAATAAGTAAAAGATGTAACAAATAAGTAAGTAACAAACTAACTAAATAATCATCTTAATAATTAACTAACTAACTAACTAACTAACTAACTAACTAACTAACTAACTAAATAACTAACTAACTAACTTACTAACTAACTAACTTACTAACTAACTAACCAACTAATTAGCTAACTAACCAACTAATTAGCTAACTAACCAACTAATTAGCTAACTGACTAACTAACTAACTATCTAACTAACTGAATAACTACCTACATAACTTGCTAACTAATTAACTAACTTACTAACTAACTAACTAATTAGCTAACTAACTAACTAACTAACTAACTAACTAACTAACTAACTAACTAACTAACTAACTAACTAACTAACTAACTGATTAACTAACTGTCTAACTAACTGACTAACTAACTAACTAAGTCACTAACTAACTAAATTATTAACTAACGAACTAACTTGCTAACTCACCCACTAACTAAGTACCAATGTGATCGTATATATAGCAAAAGTTCTTCAAATTTAAAAAAAAGGTTACCCTATTTGATCCGCGGCCTCCTCCTGCTTTCAACTGAACTTCAAATGTCTTTGAAATATACGGTGGCTTGCTGCAAACACACACCAGCCAAGATTTCACTAACTGGTGAAACTCAGTGTCTTTATGACAGTTAAGGTTAAACAACTACATTTTACACCTCAAGATTGTCTTCAAAGAGATCTGGACCGCTGCACATGCTTAGGAAACACTCCAGATCTATTCCTAACCATAGCATATAATTTATGCTTCAAAGGTGTTTTGCAAAGAACCACCCGGTTATGCATTAATCAGCATAATAATTTTCACAGAATAAGAGACCAAAAAGTACTCAAAAAAACGAGGGGTTTAGAGCTCCAGATTCTCTGGGGGGGGGTATGAGTCTCCTAGTAAGTGAGACAAAACGGTAGATTCCATCATACAAAAGTACAATATTGTATTATTTTCCAGGAAATTGGTCAGTAGAGCCAAACTCCCCCCCCCCCCAACGCTATTACTTTTGTAGGAATCACAAAAAAACACTTTTTAGTTTAGCTTCACTTATTCCAGGTTGAGCTTCAGTTGTAAAATTTTTATCATAGTTTTACAAGTTACTGAATATTTTGCATTGTTGAAATAAAAATTCTGTTAAGTGGAAGATTGAAAAGGATACCAACAACATTGACAAACATTTGTTTATTACCAGTGCTTTTCATCGTCGTTATCAATCGAATTTCTTGCACAGAATTCGCCATCAACATGAAAGGGTCTTCAGGAGAAACCTACACGAAAAACCGATCGCAGTTACTTGTACTGTCCCAAAAAAACCTCCCAAAAACATATCATCAGCTTAACATAATTAAAAACTCACAAAAGGATTTTTTGGGGTTGCATAAAGGCTGTAGCTGTTGCTTCGACTTTGATGTCAAAGCCTATCTAGTTAGAGCATGATTATCAAACTAGAATAATGTAACTAAAGAATCTCTTAATCATTGCCTAAAATAAAACGCCCCGATTATAATCAACGTATCACGGACAAAAACTCGAAGAGGGCAGTGCTAATACCCGCTTGGAGGGTTGCTTAAAGGCTCCTAGCTGTAGAAGATCCTTAACTGTAAACTCTCTCAATTCATTGCCAGAAGTGAAAAGTTAAATAGAACAGTGTAGTGGTAATCACCGTTTTGGTAGCTATAGATCTCCATCTAGGTTTAATAATATTCAAAGTAGTAGAGCTAAACACTCTCAATGCAAAGCTCATGGCAAATGCATAGCTTCATGGCTATACATGTACAGTGAATGCAACAGCAGATTCCTGTAGTATTGCGTCAGTATTACGGATAAAAGACGTACCTGGAGTTCTACTGGGTGCGATGAAAAACACTGCACAACCCTGGAAGACTGAGTGCCACGCAGAACGACAGATGTTGTGGTAGGAGTACCTTGTGTAGCTGTTACATCGAGCCTACGACCACGGAAAAGAGAAAGATTAACACGGATTAAAAGGGATTAAATCCAGATTAACGAGATCAAAATCAGACATACAAACAACCCCCTACCAAAAGTCGTTGGAACACTCATGCTTTACTGATTGCTTTGGCGCTTCCAGCCCTGTAAAGGTTGTATCACCTCCTCTTTCCCAAAACAACGATATTGGTTGCAAAGGATAATTAATATCTTACCTTTTATATAGGTAGAAAGTGTGGTAGGGATTGCAGATTAATGAAGATTTATATAGGTTGATTAATGATTTGATGATAAGGCATAATCATAATTTAATCATAATAGGCTCTTCGTCGGGTCAAATGTCTCTCATGATGAACGATATATATGTTTAAGAAGAGATTTGAAGAAAACTCTTTAGCATTTTTTCATGCTTGAATAAAGTGGCTTGTAGTAATAAGACATTTCCAAATTGTTCTTACCTCTGAAGAGAATGTATGTAGAATTGCCAAATGCGACTTGGTGATGCACAGAATGTATCTCTGTCATAAAGCGATGTGAAAAATGTATCATGACTAGTGGCTGAAACGGTATAATGTAGGTCTTACGTTTTCGTGGTAGAGTTACGCAGAGATTTCAAATATGATAAAGTAGCACACTTATATCTCACTTACGCATAAATAGCGACGAAAAAGCGCCGAATGCTTGGAGATGGTCCACATGGAACTTTGATCAAAACGTCCTGAGGCTCGTTCTCTTGCTGACAATACAAAAAAAGCAAGACATGTGGTCATGTGGTCATAAAAGTGCTGCAAAGATTCATATCATATTGTGTTGTACAAGTTATTATACAATAAGTATGGCAATGAAAGAAAATACTATTTATTACAGGCTGATGCAATCATAGAACAAGATAATACAGTGAAATACAACATAGTGCAATGCAACACAATTCAATGATAAAACAAAACACAATGCATGACAATATAAAAAATTGATGTCATGCAGCTTGATAATAAAAAAAAGATACAATGCAGCAAAGACCAATGCAATAATGCAACAGAAGTCAAAGATGCAAGAAAAGAAAATAAAAGAAAAAACAACACATTTCCATAAAATGCAATACAATGCAATACAATACAATACAATACAATATAATACAATGCAATACAATACAATAAAAAACAATACAATAGAATACAATGCAATGCAATACAATACAATAGAATACAATACAATACAATACAATACAAAACACAATACAATACAATACAGTGCACTACAATACAATAAAGTACGATGCAATACAATGCAACATGATTGAATACAATACAACACAATACAATACAACAAAATTCAATAAAACGAAATACAATGCATTGAAACAAAGATAACACAACTGCTATACAATTAAAACAAAACAATACAGCACAAGATACCATACTTCAGAGGCAGAGGAGGTGTAGGGTATGACTGTGAACAACATTGACAGATTGGATAAATGAAAGATATTATACAAGGCAATTAACGACTTTCAAAATGTTAAACTTACAACATCACGTGTCTCACATATGACGTGGGGATCGGTGCATCTAGCAACTGCAGATTGCACTGTTCCACCTTCCGTCATTATAGTTGCTGCGAAAATAAGAAAGAAAGAGTTCGTAAGTAACATGCCAAGAAACAAAATTCCAAAGTGAAGTTCGTATCATATTACAGCGTTTATTTGTTGGTCTTTAGTAATAAATGGGCCAATATTCGATGTCACAGGCGGACGGATAAAATCATGTGGAAATGCGATTTCTAGACGACATACCTGTGAGATTCCGCCATGGCGGTAGTCGAATCGATTTTTTTAAGAATGATTGTTCTGCATTCGAAAATCTGAAGGTTTGATCAATTGCATGAGGATGCATCTCAATATTTAATGCCAAAATTGCAATTGGTTTTTGGTCAACTGTTACAAAGGATACCTAAGAATGAAACAAATAATTGAAAATCATCTAGGGTATGTACAATCCAATACACTGCAATGCAATAAAATACAATAAAACACAATAAAAAACAATATAATACAATTTAATGCAATGCAATTCAATTCAATACAATACAATATAATGCAATGCAATTCAATGCAATACAATACAATACAATGCAATTCAATGCAATTCAATGCAATACAATACAATATAATACAATACAATTTAATGCAAAACAATGCAATCTAATGCAATTCAATGCAATACAATACAATGCATACAATACATTATGCCACAAAAAATTTATACATATGATTGTTAAACTTAATTTGCTTGTTTGTTTATTGGGTGTCTTTAGCAGTCATAACATTTCATTGTTTCCACCATGGATTTTTTTCCATCATCAAAACTGTGACGAAAACTAGTTGCACTTTTAAAAACAAAGTAGACTAAACATGGTCACTTTTTTCTGTCTTTTTTTGGTGGGCTGAAAAAAGTATGACAAGCATTTAGTTTACGGTGCATAATGCTTTTTCTTTGGCACCATTCCGGCCTTAAATAACGACCGCTCCCAATTTTTTTGAAAAAAAATCTTTTATCAAAATGTTACCTTTATTTTCTTTGAAGAAATCCCTGTATCCTTCATGTAAGACTGCGCTAGATAATTTGATTGTTTCGCGAAAAGAGGATGGGGTGGACCCTGGAATTGCGTATGAAAGAAAATTGAGATAAATACAACAAGCAAAGTATATAATTTCGAGAAAAGTTTGCGACAGCAAAACTTTCCTCGCGGAGGCTTACTATTGTGCGAAGGAGCGAACAGCTTTCCAACTTTCCAACTCGGGCAAACAACATAGAAACGAAAAGGAAATTTAGCGGACATTGGGTTGAGTTAGCCCGGGTTGGGTTTTGCATGTAAAGGCCTCGCTAGTGAAGAATATTGTCTCATTATGGCACTTTTTAGTGGGATCAATTCGTTTTAAAATGCCGATCATTACGTGGGAGTGTGTGAAGAGGAACATTTCGCACAAATTGCTGTTGTTGAAATAGGGATGAATTAAATACGGAATGTATTGCTCAAAAAACTCACGATTTCTGGTGTTTCAATATCAGCCGTGAAGCATTGAAGTTTAAATGGAATGTGTATTGTTTCATTTCCTTTCAAAAACACATGATATGTAGAATCAACTTCGCTTATAAGATTCTCTTCCATTGCTACGAAGAAAAGATTCAAAACTGTTAAAAATTAATAGGAAATAAGCAATTATTAGAAACTTTTGAAACTAGATGAAACTGACCACATATCGTTTGAGGAAATAATAATGTTTTTAAAGAAATGAGGAGAATAATTCTCTATAATTGCAATTCAATAACAGTTCCTTAACGATGTGGAATTTTTGGACTAAATGCAATGTAAAATGCAAAAACCAGTTGATAACTTAAAACAAAGTTAAAAAGATGGAAAGGCGAAAATTTTCTGTGCGAATTATGCCTCGTTTCTATTCCAAATTTGGGCTTATTGTAATAAATATTTTTGGATATCTCCTTATATATTGTATACTTTTGATCAATTGTAAATAATTCATCCAATTTTTCATGTTTATCTAATATTTGTATTTTTAATTTTCCAAAGTTGAAATTATCTAACTAGTTACTTTTAGCTATCCTTTTATGAAATCCAACGATAAACATATTGATAATGGAAACTTTCATGATAAATTCGAACTTAAAAACATACATTTTAATAAAATAATCAGACCAAACTACTCTCTATAATATAGGCATCGTATGGCTGTCTACACAATAATAATAATAACATAATACTAATAATAACAACAAAAATAATAATAAATAATGAACTTACGAGTTTTAGTGTTAGTAAGTTGTTTAAAATATCGCCATTCCCTTGCATTGGTTATCACCCTGAAAACAAACAGAAAACATAATTGCATTTCATGTCATTTTATTTTGTTCCAACAAGCTGAGAAATTTTTAAAGTAAATCAACAAATAACAAGCGGCGAAACACTAGAAGTCTGGGCGAGCTAAGTACAGATGCTGGTTCCTCTCCAATTAGATCACGGGAATGCAAAGTTCATGTGATCACTTTCGGCACCATGGTGAATGATAAATGTAATGAGGAAAAACAAATACGTTGCGCTTTTCTGCAAATGATCATGTGATCACTTTTCTTGAGTCATGTTGACGCATGCTCGGACAAAAGTCACCGGGCATCTATTTTTAGATGTCACAGTTCTGTATACGTTGATTTACTTTATGGTAACTTGTTTCCTATTTGCCATTTTCCAATTTGAATTCAACATAAAATAAAGAATTTTGCAAAAGAATCTCTTTGTCCAACACCCTTGAGACTATAAAACGCCCGATGGTAAACAAGAGTCAAATGAAAATTATTAACTTGGTACAAATCCAGAATAATATGAAAACATAAAATTGCTTCCTTCAAATTGTTTGACGAAGCAGTGTCATTCTACCTACTCTCGACAAAATTTAGGGAAGAGTTTCTCTTTGGGAGAGACAAAAAAAACAAGATTTAACTCACGAGATGTTTTTGTCTTCTGTGACAATTTGCAAGTTTTGATCCACAGAATAAGGATTTTGCAGTGCAAATTCAAAAAACTCAGCCTTTCCCAAAGATGCATGGATTGTTCTGTAAGTCGTTATGCCATCTTCTAAAGCATTTACAATGCTTTCATGTTTGTATCGCTCGCTAAATACAAATTAAGTGCAAAGAACTATATAAACTACCTTCAAAAATAAAAAACCAAGAAAATTTAAATAAAAACTATCTAGCCCCTGAAAAAGCCGACGTAAAGGATTGTGGGTAACTTTCAAGCAAGGCATGATGGGTAGAAACTGATCTTAAAGTACACTTATGTTCTCTAGTTCAGTTAATGATCTTCAGCTGAGTCATAGTAAGAGCTTAGGCCATGTTCAAGCTTAGGATAGTCTAAAAGCCAGTAGCGTGAAGGGTTCTGGGTAACTTGGATGTAAAGCATAATGGGTGAAATAGAGTCTGTAGTTGAAGTTATAGGGAAAGAGGAAGCTTAGGTCGAGTTGAAGATTCAGATAGTCAATAATTAGTAAAAGGAACTCTGGATATTATAACTGGAGTATTCGGCATGTCCTAATGAGACGTAAATAGTCACAGTTTTGCATAAACGGGCGTGGAAGCATACCGATATAACTTTATTGTTTGTAGATCCCTTTGTCTTTGTACTTTCTCTTCTTTTTGCAGCTTAAATATTGAAAGACGAAAATAAGAGTCATAAAAATGAATTTGCATGAATTTATGTGGTAAGAAAATAAGCAGAAGTTTATCGTAACGATTTAGAATAGATCAAAAATTTAATGAAAGGATGGTTCATAAAAATTAGACCATAAAAACTGACAGATATATAATCATCAAAATTTTCCTTTAATTTGTAAATATATTTATTAGAAATTTTACCCTGTATTTGCTACGTCTGCTAATCATAAAAAGCATGTGCTTCTCAAACATCAAACCACATCACTTACAATAAATGCATTTGCCACTTTATTTTCTTGAACTTCTCTGACTGCCTGCATTCTCGCGAGCTTTCTAGAATATAAACGCCTTTCGTAAGAAAACTAATACCTAATCAGCTTAACCTTTTCACCCCAGACGGGCCATCTGGGCCAATGACAAACACCGTAAAAGATATTTTTAGGGGGATTTAAGTACAAATTATAGTAGATGCTCTGATGGCAGTTTTCTATCATAGTTTACGATTTCACCTAACTTGTTTGACTATGCTACCCCCTGAAAAGCGTAGATTTAGATGAGTCTTAACATTTAAATGAAAATAAATCCGGATGCGAAAGGGTTAAGACCACCAGAAGAAACCAGAAAAATTGTAATATTTGATAGCAGTAAATTCTTGCAGTTAAAATAGAATGTGCTAAATGGGGAAGCCAGGGATGCCTAAGGCAAAAGGGGCAAAGTAGTGAAAATAGAACTAAGAACTAGAGTTTTTTCTGAAGGCAGTCAGCCTAATGGTCTCATGCTCTAGGGCCCCTAGGATGGCGAAAACAACTACATAAAAATTCCAAGTGCCATCATCAAAATAATCAGAGTCAAAAAAAGTAATTCATAAATTAAATCCTAAATAATTAAACTGAAATTAAAACAAGCAATAAATAGCATTTACCGTTTTCTAATTGCCTCAGCCTCCGGAGTGCCTTTTCTTTCAATGGGAGCCGTTTGATTTCTTCTTGTAAACAAAAGACTTGCAAGCTCTGAATCGCATTCCGCCATCAATTTTGCTTTTGCTGTCTTTGATTTTCCCAATGCTTAACGATGATAAAAAGGAATTAACTCAACTAACAACTAGTCGAGACTTGCTGCACCTTATCCAGAAATATCATTGATTAACGATTAGTGATCAATGATTTATGATCAATGACTAATGATTATGATTTAAAATTATTGATTCAAATGATGCGAAAAGGATTTAAACAAAAAGTTATACACATATGAGAATGTAGGCTCCAAAGACCCAAGTTTGCCAAAATTTTGTCAATTTAATCGCATCCAACTTTCAGTATAAAACTTAATATAACAAAGTGTGTTTTTGTATATATTTACAAGAACAAGAACAATACCTGGTGTTGTTCCACTTAGGTTTACTGGACCAGTTGAAATTTCAGGTACAATAACCGTTGATTTCATCTGTGGCAAAGTGCCTTCAAAACAAACAGAAATCATTTCCTTTCCAATAAAATGTTAAGTTACATTAACTAATCATATAGCTACCTTATAAACCAACTCGTACTAAGCATCTTCCCGTGATCCTTTGCTACACTTTTCTAATCCAAACCTAGAAAACTAAGCCTAATTATGTGAGGGAAGTGAACCGGTTTCTTATCTTCCCAAGGCTAATTTTTCTATGCCGCAGAAACAAGGAATGGACTGGTGCCGACCTTCTTTTATATTCATTTACATTCTGTTGTTGTTGCCTTCTTTTCTTATTCGCCGTAACTAGGCATGCCAGTACAAATTTCCTTGATATCGGTATAGGAACTTCCTTTACATCGGTCGGTATGTTTGGGGTTAAAATATGAAATGAAATGTTTCTATCATTATATCAAGCTTTATATTTGATCATAAAAGAATTAAGCATCTTTCAGACCTGCTTTGACAGGGTTGAAATCAGAAGCATAACCAATATTTGCAAGTCTCATGTAAATTTTTCCTTCCAGTGAGATTTTAGCACCAGTTGGAATTCTGCGTCCATTTTGACCCTAAAGATGAGAAATCTATATTTCAAATTCTTTCAGCATTTTTAAATATTGGGATGCAAAGGAAATATGTATAGTTTTGTTTTTTCTTCTTCTAAAATGTAAATAAGGGCAAAAACCATTAAAGATTTAACTTTTCCGTCCCTTGAGGGACCAAATGCCCTTTGATCTTCAGCGACAATTTGTTATTTGTAGGAGGAAGACCTTACAAATGAATAGTTTGACTCATTTGTAGTAGTTCAACATTTGTAAAGGTTCTTTGTTCCATCATCAACAATTATAGTACCCCCTTGCAATTTGACAAAACGCAGTAGTTACTACAATACAACTGCATTATCACCGGGGGGTGTAAGGGTTACATAAATCTATGAACTCACCATATCACCAGCCATTGCCAGTTCATCTTCACCATACTCCACGGATGTCACATCCAGTTCTAACGAAGATTGAACTCCGGACTTGCATTGCCTCATCAAATACTGTCAAAATAAACAACAAATAAAACTGAAGGCTTGAAAACTAAAAAGTTCTGTTGCAGCATTTGCATTGCAGTGTTAGACGCAATTTCAGCAGAGCTGGATAGTGAAGTATGTAGAACGTTGCAGTTTTCACTTTGATTTTCACCTTCGATTCAATCTTTAGACAACTTAAAACGATACTTGTCAGCTTAAAACGATATATAAATATTCGAATGCACGTTAGGCAAACCTTCCATATTAGTGGCTGAATTTTTGATATTAAACCACTGGTTCGTTTTTCACTTATTGATGTTACATACACTCGTATGACTAACTTTCATCATTTTAATGGATTGTCATTCCAATTGTAATTTCATTTTGTTAGTAGGGTAAGAAATGTCCACGTTTATCACGATTTTCTAATTTGATACTAGGAAGAACCTTTGGGACTTTCCCCACATCAAACAGAAAAGACTAAGAAAAGAGAAACCAAAATACAAGAAACTTTAAGTGTAAAAAGTAGAAACTATAAAAAATGTTGGCAAACCTTAAGCTCTACAGATGTGGATCCAATTAACATTAATGAATTGCCATCCCAAACATCGATGTACATTCTTTGTTCATGCAGATATTGAATAAATGATTTCTTTTCACCTGGTTGCATGTAGACCGGATCAACTGTGTACTTAAGCTGTAATGGAAGAATGATATCACATCAATGATTGATGATTGATGATTGATGATTGATGATTGATGACTGATGACAGAAATATGATTGATGAAGATGATGATGATTAATAATTGGTGATTAACGATCATGATGATGTTGACGTTAATTATGATGATGATTGATGAGAATGATGACGATGATAATGATAATGATAATGATGATGATGATGATGGTGATGATGATTATGATAACGCTGACAATGATGATTGGTGCTGATTATGATTATGATTATGATGATGATGATGTTTATAATGATGATAATGCTGATGATTGGTGATTGATGATGATTGTAACGGTGATTGATCATTGGTTATGGCAACAATGATAATAATGAAGTTCATGATTTAAAAAGGATGGTGATGATGTTGATGATGATTATTTCAGATTGACGACCTGAATTCAAATGGAGATTTAAAAACATTAACCTGCAGGCCTGGTGCCGAGCTTGTAGGTTGGCCGTCTTTATCACATTTGATGAGAACACATGGAAGATTCTCTGTTGTCTGCTTAGCAAAGTCACGTAAACACAGCCTGAAATTAACAAGCGAATAAAATTATTAATCGTGAGTATGGATTGTACAGGGTATTCATGTAGTATGTTTGCAGAAGCTAAATGATTGTAGGAAAATATAGTAGGAACAAAAAAGAAAAGAAAAAGCAATTTGATAGACTATAACCTTTTCACGGTGATTATACAGTTGAACATTAACATCAAAGGCACATGTTCAGATTGCAAGGGGGTACATGAATTGACACAGTTGGGGCTAAGAATCGTTATGAATGTTCAAAAGCAGGTGTATCAAAATATTGAAGGGATTAGTTTCCCCCGTGTAAGGAATTACCAATTCTCTGTGGATGAAAGAATTATGAAGTGATATTTGGTCAAAGTGATCCAGGTTCCACCAGAGCGTTGCCTTTTACCCTAATTTGCATTTCTATGTATTGCCACGAGGTTGCAAAAGGATCAGACCAAGAACACTGGTTCTAGAAAATGTCCTGAAATTTAGTAATATTTAGCTCGAGGAAACGGCCTCAAGGAAGACAAAAAGACGACCTGGATGCAGACAGCGAGGCAAGATCTGGCCAACATCGGAATTAAACTGGATCTCTCAAAAGAGGCACAGACATTGGATAGATTAACTGTCGCAGGATAGAAAGAACTGGCGTGGCATTGTGAGTTGCATCGTGCAGTATTAAGTGCGTGTAAAGTCATAGTAGTAGTTAGCTCAAAAACAGATCTTGCTTCTGGAAAGAAAACCAAGGGGCCTAAAAACAAGTATTGAAGGTGGCATATATCATCTCTCAAAAATTTGAAACATCATCTCCTATAGTTAGTAAACATTTAGCAAAATAATTCTAATTGGATGTCAAATTTACTAGCTGTCCTAATATTGTTGTCAGATTTAAGCTTTAATTTTTGAATCAGAAACGCTTCCCATTTGTACTGAAGTTCAAGGTGAATAAGAAATTGTCCAGGCCTTAGCCACATTGTTTTGGCCTAACGTCAAAGCTACGGGTTTTTCTCAGTTTGAATGGAACAGGTGTGGCAAATTGTATATAATATAGTCTATATAGAAATTACCTTACCTCTCAGTTGACACTTGTGGGAAACGATAAAACTGAAAAGTGAAGAACACAACTGGATGTTTGCACCTATGGAAAAATTAAGAAATGTTGAAAGATGAAATAAGTAATTATGATAACTGTGTGGTAATCTGTTTGAAAGAAGCTTAACAGTTGTGATTTATAGTCTTTTATTAGCCAGAGGCTGTGATACCGACTTTAAACTTCCCCGGTCGCTTTGCGTAATGACAAATAGCAGGGTGCAGCCACAGACGGCGCTTATAACTACGGACCAGGTACCAATTTATACCGATGGATAGAAAGAGGCATAATTTTATGTTGACATATTGCCAAAGGGTGCTTTCCTATTGAATGGTGAGGGTGAGGATTCGAACCGCAACGTTTAGATCGCTAGGCGCTAGATGGTAACCAGTACACCACAGGATTATTTCATAGTGAAACATGAAAATTGAAGTTGTTACACAGAGTTTTAGGCGAGTTGTGATCATCAAATAACATGAAGACTACTTTTAGGCGTTTTGTTTGATAGTGCTCAACTCTTTGTCCATAGAGCTGTCCCTTTGTCCATTAATTATCAAAGTTAAACATTAGATTAGTCGTTTTGCAATACCCATCGATAGCTGTGGAAACGGAAATTGGCACTGTCCAACGCATTAGCTGGTGTGAGAAAAATGTTAGTTTTGTGAAAGAGCGAAGCATATGTTTTCAAATTCTAGGTCTTTATCATCCGTTGACAACGGGTATATTTAGTACCTTGTGGCTGACACAAGGAATACCAAAACCTATGTTTCTTGGTTTGATGTGTGATGTAAGCATAATAATTTGCATGCTAAATCACGTTGTAGTTTCTAACCAGTCACTGCTTCACTTTGCTTGTAAACATAATAGTATGTTATCAGTTCTGTTAAAATTCCATTGCTAAGGATGCATTGAAGCATAATTCTAATGCAGAAAGCTCTCAGCGATGCAGCAATTTGCTCTTTCTACTTCTAGACCACTATGCGAAAAAATGCCCTATTTTTGCTGTGATTTTGCCTGCGCCTGGCGCCAAGCGAGCACTCCAAACGAATCAAATAATCATACTTACATTGAAATAGCAAGGAACTGCATAACGATTTCATTAGCCTGCAAGGAATCCCCTTCTTCTCTGTCAATGTTATACCGCAAAAGTTCTCCTGGATCAACAACAAAAGGAGGATTCCCTTTGCCGTCAGTAACAGCTGGAAAGCCAGCGCTGTGTAACTTTGCATAGGCAGCTCTAGTTAAGGCAGTTGGCAGGCTAAAACAGAAAAAAATAACCTTTATGATAAACATCAGGCTGAAATTTGATTAGAAACAAAGTAGGCTGAAATTTAACAAAACTTAAAAAATGTAATACCACCAACAATTGAAGCATGGCAAGAAAACATCAGAGGATATTATAAATACTGCTTTCAGACGATACAAGAAACTTGTTGTAATAGAAATGGTTCAACACCATCAGTTATACTTATTCTAATGTGAATTACAAACAGATAATATGGAAAAACTTGAAGCTGAAATCATATTTAAAAAATGGGAAATGCCAGACTGAAACTGGAGCCAAGGATTATGACAAAATAAGGTGCAGTGACAGAAACTGAAAAGGAGATAAATCAAAAGTTGACTTAAATCAAGACGATTATAATTAAAAGATTCTGATAAGAGAATTAAAATCTTACTTGCTTTGTTGATTGCCTGTTGTTGCAAGAATTGGTGTGTATTGCTTGGTGCTTGGCAACACAGATAGGTCTGCGATTTCATTTTGAGCATTCTGAAAACCTTGCCCAGTGCCTGCAAAGGCCTTTGAAATAAAATAACATAGATTAAGATGCATATTATAACTTGTTGAACAAGAAACTGCAAGTTGTAGCCCAACTGTTCTGGCTCGTTGTGGTCAACAAATTCAAATTGAAAAGTCGATGAAAAAATGGCAACAAGAAGATTTCTTCTGACACTCTTCAGAGCATGGGAACATCGTGTAGCGACCAATGTTTGTTCTTGTTGTCATTATGAAATAATCATTCAATTAGAGTTGCCTGATTGTGGCAATTATGGTAGAACTGTGAGCTTCAACTTGCTTCACGAATAATTATCTATTGTTGATATCTTCTAAAAACTTACAATACATATTAAAAGCCACTATGCGTTCAACAATTGCAAGGCTTCTTTAATCCAACATCATTATGGTACCCCCTTGCAATCTGACTAAACGCATTACTTGCTACTGTCCAACTGCATTATCACCGGGAGTCAAAGGATTTCAATGCAAATGCAAAGTGCTGACGCCTGTATGTAGGATGGATTAGGAGATAACTTCCCTTATGTAGAGACTCTACTCAGGATGATTTTGTAGAAAAGGATACACCTTACAATCCCCGCAGCAAAATGGTATGCAGTCTAGCATCAGCTTAGTCAAATCGATATGGACTAAATTATCCTCCGTTTAGAGGTAGCCTCCTATGGAACACTTTAGATGATAACATACAGAGAGCTAGTACCTTAACAAAATTCAAAGATGGGATGGCAAACCATGCAATTGTTTAATTTGTAAATAAATATCTAGTTTTATTATAGTTTTATGATTTCTCCTTTTAAAAAGTTTATTTTAATAAGCTTTTACTAATTGTATTATCTAACCAACTTTAAATATATAATTCTGATTTTGATTGAATTTAAGATTTAATAACAGAAATTAGACGAAGGATTGGCAAATATTGGCAAATATTGGTGGTGACATGATAACTCATCTAATCTAATCTAATCTAATCTAATCTAATCTAATCTAATCTAATCTAACCTAAACTAATCTAATCTAATCTAATCGAAAATAATCTGATCTAATCGAAAATAATCTGTGGTTGGTGCTATCGGTGCTTGGCAACACAGATAGGTCTGCGATTTCATTTTGAGCATTCTGAAAACCTTGCCCAGTGCCTGCAAAGGCCTTTGAAATAAAATAACATAGATTAAGATGCATATTATAACTTGTTGAACAAGAAACTGCAAGTTGTAGCCCAACTGTTCTGGCTCGTTGTGGTCAACAAATTCAAATTGAAAAGTCGATGAAAAAATGGCAACAAGAAGATTTCTTCTGACACTCTTCAGAGCATGGGAACATCGTGTAGCGACCAATGTTTGTTCTTGTTGTCATTATGAAATAATCATTCAATTAGAGTTGCCTGATTGTGGCAATTATGGTAGAACTGTGAGCTTCAACTTGCTTCACGAATAATTATCTATTGTTGATATCTTCTAAAAACTTACAATACATATTAAAAGCCACTATGCGTTCAACAATTGCAAGGCTTCTTTAATCCAACATCATTATGGTACCCCCTTGCAATCTGACTAAACGCATTACTTGCTACTGTCCAACTGCATTATCACCGGGAGTCAAAGGATTTCAATGCAAATGCAAAGTGCTGACGCCTGTATGTAGGATGGATTAGGAGATAACTTCCCTTATGTAGAGACTCTACTCAGGATGATTTTGTAGAAAAGGATACACCTTACAATCCCCGCAGCAAAATGGTATGCAGTCTAGCATCAGCTTAGTCAAATCGATATGGACTAAATTATCCTCCGTTTAGAGGTAGCCTCCTATGGAACACTTTAGATGATAACATACAGAGAGCTAGTACCTTAACAAAATTCAAAGATGGGATGGCAAACCATGCAATTGTTTAATTTGTAAATAAATATCTAGTTTTATTATAGTTTTATGATTTCTCCTTTTAAAAAGTTTATTTTAATAAGCTTTTACTAATTGTATTATCTAACCAACTTTAAATATATAATTCTGATTTTGATTGAATTTAAGATTTAATAACAGAAATTAGACGAAGGATTGGCAAATATTGGCAAATATTGGTGGTGACATGATAACTCATCTAATCTAATCTAATCTAATCTAATCTAA
The DNA here is from genome assembly GCA_964019065.1 of Catostylus mosaicus. NCBI lineage: Eukaryota > Metazoa > Cnidaria > Scyphozoa > Rhizostomeae > Catostylidae > Catostylus > Catostylus mosaicus. Next base: position 2,145,042 of record OZ025200.1, read on the forward strand.
TCTAATCTAACCTAAACTAATCTAATCTAATCTAATCGAAAATAATCTGATCTAATCGAAAATAATCTGTGGTTGGTGCTATCGGTGCTTGGCAACACAGATAGGTCTGCGATTTCATTTTGAGCATTCTGAAAACCTTGCCCAGTGCCTGCAAAGGCCTTTGAAATAAAATAACATAGATTAAGATGCATATTATAACTTGTTGAACAAGAAACTGCAAGTTGTAGCCCAACTGTTCTGGCTCGTTGTGGTCAACAAATTCAAATTGAAAAGTCGATGAAAAAATGGCAACAAGAAGATTTCTTCTGACACTCTTCAGAGCATGGGAACATCGTGTAGCGACCAATGTTTGTTCTTGTTGTCATTATGAAATAATCATTCAATTAGAGTTGCCTGATTGTGGCAATTATGGTAGAACTGTGAGCTTCAACTTGCTTCACGAATAATTATCTATTGTTGATATCTTCTAAAAACTTACAATACATATTAAAAGCCACTATGCGTTCAACAATTGCAAGGCTTCTTTAATCCAACATCATTATGGTACCCCCTTGCAATCTGACTAAACGCATTACTTGCTACTGTCCAACTGCATTATCACCGGGAGTCAAAGGATTTCAATGCAAATGCAAAGTGCTGACGCCTGTATGTAGGATGGATTAGGAGATAACTTCCCTTATGTAGAGACTCTACTCAGGATGATTTTGTAGAAAAGGATACACCTTACAATCCCCGCAGCAAAATGGTATGCAGTCTAGCATCAGCTTAGTCAAATCGATATGGACTAAATTATCCTCCGTTTAGAGGTAGCCTCCTATGGAACACTTTAGATGATAACATACAGAGAGCTAGTACCTTAACAAAATTCAAAGATGGGATGGCAAACCATGCAATTGTTTAATTTGTAAATAAATATCTAGTTTTATTATAGTTTTATGATTTCTCCTTTTAAAAAGTTTATTTTAATAAGCTTTTACTAATTGTATTATCTAACCAACTTTAAATATATAATTCTGATTTTGATTGAATTTAAGATTTAATAACAGAAATTAGACGAAGGATTGGCAAATATTGGCAAATATTGGTGGTGACATGATAACTCATCTAATCTAATCTAATCTAATCTAATCTAATCTAATCTAACCTAAACTAATCTAATCTAATCTAATCGAAAATAATCTGATCTAATCGAAAATAATCTAATCTGAGCCCATCCAATCCGATCTCAGCTAATCTGATCTGAAATGGCCTGACCTGATCTAAACTAATCTAATCTAATCTAATCCATAATCTAATCTAATCTAAATATACAGTACAGTCTTCATTGCGCGTATTTCGTAACAGTTAGTAGGCAAACCGATACCAGTAAACAAATTTATTTAGCAAGCAAATGTTTGCAATAACAGGGAACAAAGTCAATAGTTTTAATTACCTGCTGAGTTTGGTATGGCATCAAATTTTGGCCATCTGGTCTAGAATGCAAAAATATAGTTATTAGATATGGCATGGTCAAATCAATGATTCACAGACCTAAGCCAAAGGGCAGAAAGTCGAAACTTTTCTGCCGTATAATTAAGAATTCCCAAGTCAATACAAGGTTGATTTTCTTCGCCAATGCTCCATGACAAAATCATGTACACTACATTTTGCTTGCAACTGGAATAATTGAATTTGACGGTTTTGGAATCCAATTAAAAACCCTATTGAATACAATTCAATTAAATTAAAGTCAAAATAAATAAGAGAACATTAAACATTTACAGCTAGAGATTTACGTGATCCCGGCAGGGGCATCATTTGAGTGGGTGGATCCCTCTCCAACTATGAAATTCCGTCTCTTGCAGGGCAAAAATAGGCAACACAAACCAGGTTTTAGTCACAAAATGGACATATTTTACAGTATTTGAACGGCAAGCGTGCCGTCACCCTTCCAGTACTGAGCTGGATGTGACGCCTCTGGATCTAGGAAAGCTTATATATCGTAGGGCGAGCAAACCTTGAACTCCCGGCGATAATATAGCTGTACAGTAACAATTAAGGCATCTGGTAAGAGTGCAGGGGGTAGTACAATAGGTGATAATTTGGGGTCAAAGAATCTCTGAAAATGTTTGACTGCCATCGAAGCTCAATGGCCCAAATGATCCCTCCAGGAATGCAAGGGTCAACATTAACGCTCAAAGATTCGCCAAAGAAGAAATTGGATTTATTTTCCGGATTTTCTGCATCCGGATTTATTTTCATTTTACTGTTAAATCCCATATAAATTTACGCTTTTCAGGGGGGTAGCATAGTCAAATCAATCAGGTGAAAGCATAAAATGTTATAGAAAACTCCCATCAGGAAATTTGCAATATTTCATACTTTTACAATATACCCCCTGAAAAATTATCTTTACGGTGTTTCTCATTGGGCCATATGACCCGTCCGGGGTTGAAAGGATTAACAAAAAAATCGAATTAGCGTCTCTAAAATTTGCTACGATCTTTTAAGAAATTTTCACGTTTAAATCCAAATATAGATGTCAGCAAAATATGTTGCATCTACAAATACAAAAAAACAGCTATCAAAGTAGCTTAAATCAGGGGTCTGGGCAGGCTAAAATTTGACAACCGATTGGAGACTGTCATATAATTGTTCACGGGATCTCTCCATGTTATGCTGCCTGCTTCTCTTCACCAGGTGTTGCCAGTTTAACGTGAAAAATTACCCAACAGGGAACGCGTAAGCAAAGGAATTTGCAATGATGCTGGTTAATGAATCATGTCTTACCTCGCGAATCCTAGAACTGCAGGGGCTCCAATCGGAAGTGGTAGGCTGACATTGGCCTGTGTTGCTGCTCCCATCTCCATCATGTTCGACATTTCTGACGTGTTGCCAGAGGGCGATCCACCAGCTATTAGAGACCTTCTCCTAGCAGATTCCCGCCGTTTTTTGACTTGCGTGAAGGTAAATTGCAGTTTACCAAGCGATTGCCGCGCCTGGTGAAATAAAAGTCATCGAAATCAATGTAACCTATTTTGTATTGGTAAACTTAAATCCCTGGTAATACACCAGGTATTGATAGCGAGGAGAAACTCAGCGGAATTATGTAAGCCTTAAAGATACCAGCAAATATCAAACGTAGGCCGGATATCTCTGACAGACTACTTATGTCTGTCAATATTTTGGAAGATTTCCCAGTGACACGTAAATTCATCACAACTGGACGTGAATGGACAAACCTCGTTAAGACTTCTTCGATTACAATAGCTCCTTCGTGCAGTAAATTTCTTGAGTTATTCGCAACGTGAAATTAAAAATCTCTCCCAAAAACAGCCTAGCAATGTTGTAAGTTTTGCTTATCTGTTTGAGTTTATTCCTCGAGCGATTAAACAATTCATTATTTATTGATAACGTTTTCAATATTAGTCTAAAGGAAAACCAAAATTGCCCTTCTAGGCCTGGATCGACAGATAACAAAAAACAACAGTTGCATTGAAAATAATCCCGGCTTTGTAGCAAAAAAAGTTATAAAATTTTCTAAAACAATCCTTCTTTCTTCACTTTTACAACAAAATGTAATTGGGGAGATTCTTTTTTGTTTTATACCCTTTTATCATTTTGTACGTAACTGTTTTGATTAAAGTATATTAATTAATTAATTATTAATCAACATCTAAAAAAAATAATAATAATAATTTTCAAGAACTTTCATCAAAGGCTTTCGTTGTATGGTATTAAATGCGCTACTCATATCGATTCCAATGATATCAATGATGGGTAGATCTTTATATAACTGCCCTTTAACAGCTATAAATCCATGCGTCCAAACAGCATCAGAGGTAGATCGACCTCTCAAAGGCCTCATTAAAAGTTCCTGACCAGCAGAGTTGGATCTTTTGCAAAAAAGACTAGAAAGCGCTAGTGTAAACTCTCCGAAGGACGTTTGCACCTTGCACGGGGCATTGGTCATATTTAGATCACAAAAAGTAACATTCAATAAGCAACTCACCTCAGAATTTGCATTTCTAGTAAGACAAAATGAGTTGGCTGGATTTGCTCCCGGTCCACCCATTAATTCAAGAGTTACATCTTTAACAGCAGATAAATCTTTCTCGAATGGAACCCACACAAGACATCGAGCAACAACTTCCTTCTTCTGCGTGAGAGGCATGCTTCCAAATGATGAACCAAGCTATGGAATAACAAGAAAAGTCTGAATCTCTTCTTTATAGAGTACAAAACATTGTATTTTGCAATTTACGCAAATTTGTCAATTTATTGCATTGAACATAAGACGTATACTGTTTTGTAGGTTGACTCTTCGATTAATTAATTGATTAGGTTGATTGATAGGCTGTGTGATTGATGGACATATTAATCTAAAGATTAATTGACTAAACTGATGGATTCATTAGGAAATTGTTTGATTGATCACTTGGTTGAATAAATGATTGATTTAATGATTGATTGATTGACTGTTGGATTGGATAGGTGAATGATTGATTGATTGTTTGATTGATGAATTGATTGATTGATTGATTGATTGACCGATTGGTTGATTGATTGAATGATTGCTTGATTGACTGGTGGATTGGATAGGTGAATGATTGATTGATTGATTGATTGATTGATTGATTGATTGATTGATTGATTAATTGATTGATTGAGTGATTGATTGAGTGAGTGATTGCTTGATTGATAATTTGATTGAACAATTAATTTATGGATTGATGGACTGATTGTTTGATTGATTGATTGATTGATTGATTAATTGATTGATTAATCAATTGACTTATTGACTGATTGAGCTTGAGTCAGATCGATGATTGAAATCATTTTACTATAAAGGGTCAATTTACATGAGGTATGCTGTACAGGTTAGCCGATCGTACTCACCTCACGTGAGATCTAAATCAGTATAAATTTTTGATTCTTTGGTTAAATCTTGACATGTTAATATGAGAGATGGGCTAGCCTGGCAAGGTGAGATCTGTCTCAGGTGGGATGAAAATGAGGCTGGCTCTTTTAGGCTTGCAGGGTTTTTCCCATGTAAACACATATTGAAATCTCACCAAAGTGAGCCAGCGAACCTAACCGGGCCTTCCAGTCTCATATAAACAGGCCATAACTAAATAAAATATTTTTACCCTTGATCTTGCTTTTTTACCAGTTGGCAATTCAGGTTGAATAAATGGAAGATTTAGAACATATTGGACTTGAAAGACGATTGCAAACAGGGGATGGTTGATCATTTCCTCTAATTCAATTCGACTTTGCAAAGCCAAAGACTTGGTTGATCCTGCAATGAAAAAGGCGAGCAGTGTGCTAATACATTTGACACAGAGATCAAACGCAAACAATCTATGCGAGTATTGACTGCAAGTGAATGGAACTGGCTTTTTAGTTCTTGATGCTTGCAGCTGTAAAAATTTTGAAATAGAAAAGTACCTAACGTTTTTCATTTTTAGTAGAATAAGTTCTATGAATATTTCCGCCTTCTATATATGGGTTCCTTATAAAGTGGTTCCTTATAAAATGGTTTCTTATAAAGTGGTTCCTTATAAAGTGGTTTCTTATAAAAAAGATGCTAAATTCTACTTATGCTATTCTGTTCTATTTTTCTAAACTGTCTCGCCTCCCCTCCTTAAAATGCGTTTTTGAGCATATCCCTTTCTGTGACAAATGCTAAATACTGCGATTAAATAATGAATAAAAAATATATCTGTAATCCAATCGTAGCATTAATGACATTCAACCTTGCGAATTGTTGCAACCTTTCAAATTCCCGTTAAGAATTTTTTAATTTCTGTAAGTTGTAGAAGTCAAACGTGACTATTTAAATGGCAGCTCTAATGCAATAAGTATACAGCAAGTAAGAATCAAATAAATAAACATACTAGCTTGTCCGTCGTTTCGAAGACTGCCTGTGCTGCTAAGTACTGATTTCTTTAGGTATCCTATATGGTGCTCTCGAACAAATGTCCAACCGTTATGGACACCAACCTAAAAGAGAAGATAGAGAAACATAAAAGAACATAGTTAATGGTAATGATGATTATGATGATGGTGATTGATGATGATAATGATGATGGTGATTGATGATGATTATGATGATGGGGATGATGATGATGATGAGGATGATAATGATGATGGGGATGATGATGATGATGATGGGGATGATGATGATGATGATGATGATGATGATGATGATGATGATGATGATGATGATGATGATGATGATGATGATGATGATGATGATGATGATGATGATGATGATGATGATGATGATGATGATTACGTTGATGATGATGACGATGATGAAGATGATGATGATGATGATGATCATGATGATGATATGATGATAATGCTGATGATTGGTGATTGATGATGATTGTAACGGTGATTGATCATTGGTTAAGGCAACAATGATAATAATGAAGTTCATGATTTAAAAATGATGATAATGATGATGATGATTATGATGATGGTGATTGATGATGATAATGATGATGGTGATTGATGATGATTATGATGATGGGGATGATGATGATGATGGGGATGATTATGATGATGGGGATGATGATGATGATGATGATGATGATGATGATGATGATGATGATGATGATGATGATGATGGT